>VOQK01026594.1:25804-42772 GCA_015052645.1 Benitochromis conjunctus
AAAAAAAAACTAAAAATATATATATATATATATATATATATATATATATATATATATATATATATATATATATATAGATATAGATATAGATATAGATATATATATAGATAGATAGATATAGATATATAGATATAGATATAGATATATAGATATATATATACATAGATATATATAGATATATAGATATATAGATATAGTACTTTAATTGTTCTTTAATTGTGGCAAATGTAATTTATAAACTGTCCATGAGATGGCACCAGCAGCCAGCCAGCTAACATGACCTGATAACCCAGCGGTAATCTGACCTGAACACATATAATTTGTCATTAAACCTTGAACCTGAGGAGATCTATACATGGAAAATAACCGAGAACAAAGTGCACTGCCTACTTCAAGCATACATGTGACTTGACTGCTCTTTCCTTACAGCTGTACTGAAAATATTACACATTTACTGTTTTTGATTGTACTTGCTAATTACTATCACAGATTCCTATTTCTCTTAATTATAATTAGATGAAATTGATAAGATCTACTTTATTTTCTGTGTTACAGCAAAAAGCAGATGGCTATAACAAACAAAACTACTGACGTAAAAAATAGAAAACTAAAAGCTCAACTGAATATGAAGAAATACAATAAACACATTTTATAGTATACAGTCACTCTAATCATCTCAAAATACCATTAGAGAATAGAATTACATCATGTGACACTAAAAAAACACAAGATTTAGGTTTTACACTTTTATTTGTATTTTTCATTTATTTCTTCATAAAACATCTGGTCTATGTTTCAGCACAGTGTCACATTCACAGTAAGAGTACGTCAGACAGCAAGCACATTAAATTAATGACACTCTTTATCGGACTTTTAAATTTGTTTTACAGGTCCTGATAAAGGTGCAGCTCTTAAAGGGACAGCACACCCCAAAATCAAGTTGACCTCCTCTTCCTCTCTCTCCTACAGCACTATTTAAACATATAGTTTTATTTTAGTACGCGTTGCCCACGTTTGGAGATATCAGCAGTAGAAAAGGGCCAGCTTTTCTCTTCAGTATAATAGAATTGAATCGTCTTGTGGTCCTCAAAGTGCCAAAAAAATATCTTGAAGAAAAAATAACTCAACAGCCACTTCTTATTCATGAAGCCGTGACCATAAGGCAACTTTAAAAACAGCTTCTTGTAAAAAGAGTTTTCTTTGTAACGAACGACGCCCACCAAAAGAACATGTCCATGGACCCGTGATGGGGTTGTAAATATTAATGCCATCCACCCTCAGCGAAGCTACGGGTGTATGTATGAGTCTCAGGGAAATGTTCTTTTCACTTCCTGTAAATCTACAGAACGTACCCAGACAGGACTTTTTGACTTTGACCTTTAATGATTTTATGTGTTGACACCAACTAAAAGAACCTATTTAGCAGAACTGTTAATAATGTTTAAGCAGGAATACACTCTTTTCTGTAGACAACCCCTAGAGAAGCTCTTCCTCTCACCCAGTGGGACTGTGAAGGAGAATGAAAGCGCTAACTCTTTGATGAGCTGATGACAGGACCCTGATATTAGCTACCTGCACCCTCGATTTGGTTGGTGGATGGAGAGAGAAGACAGAAAATAGTTCCTCCATGAAGCTTCCCAAAACAAACTTTGTGGATTTTTTTATTTATTTATTTTTTAGTAGTTACATAATTTCTTAAAGACACACTGCTGCAGTTAACCAAAAGTATATTTTCTGACACAGAAAATACAGAATCCAGAGGATCTGAATTTGGGGTTAACTGTCCTTTTAATGCTGTAAATGTTGTTGAGTGTATATTATTACAATAACACCGGCATGCTTTTAAAGCAGGATTTTCACTGTAGTTGCTGTACCATGCAACTGGATATAATACACAAGGTAATGGGATCAACCAGCTTTACAGTGACTAAGCACATTCAGAGATCTCCAGCCTGGATGACGTACTGTTTTCTGTCTTGTTGGTCTGGGCAGAATAACGCAGGTGAGATAAGGCTGAGTTGGTTACATTTAATGTTTCCCCAGGAGACCACAGGCATGTTTATGTGCTTTATTTTTCAAGGATTTTGAAGAAAGACCATTTAATACGAGCAGTATACATTTAAAGCATGTGCCGTCTCACACGCTCTGCCTAGCGAACACAAATATGACAGAGTATCCTGCCGTGGCCCAGTTTCAGCTCATGCAGTCAAAACAAACAGCTCCTCTGTTGTTAGGCAGAAGGCTGAGTGAGTAATGACCACACAGGATTCGTTAATCACCTGATAAGATCTTGCAACCAGACCAAGAATATCCAGCCATCCCTGGAACACGTACAGAAGTGATCTGCTGCCAAAGTGAGAGACAGGTGGAGGGGAACACCAGACAAGCAGCATCAGTTACACACAGACACAGAAGAATCAGTGGTCTTAGCGGACTGTAAGATGAGATATTAGGAGAGAGAGAGAGCAGTCAAAGAAGTCTGCCATAACAAAAACTTCCAACAAAACTGAAGCCTTATTTTGGGACAAAAGTCACAAAACATTATAAGCTGCTTTTATTATATGTAAGTTCTGACACTGCACAGTTTTTATGACCCAGTGCCCACGGAAATTAGAGTTAATTTAGATAGTACTTCACGTTCGGTACATAAACAAGTGCCCGGAGGCATATCAAGATGGCCGCAGAGGTGCTTCTGCAGAGACTGCAACACAACATCAGGTTATATAATCATGGTTAAGATGGGACATAATGTGCTGTGACAAACCTGTGATAGAGCTCACTGTGATGTGGTGTAATCAATTTTTATGTAACATGATGTCACACGACATCACATACAGTAGGGAAATATGTCATGTGACAGGTGACATAATCTAATCTGGTGGCTACTTTACAATAAAATCATTAAACTTGTTTACTAATTGATTAATAATTGTTCTGTAAAACATTTATGACCATTGTGATTATCGGAAAGTTGCGACAGAAACAGAAAACAGCTGATGATCTGGAAACATTTTGGATCGCTTCTGTAAAATTGTATCTGATTGTTTTTAAAGGTATGAACATGCAGGTGGAGTGGTGGTGGCGTGAAAGATAAGACCTCTTTAGTTTAGTTTGCTCTGGATTTCTACTGTATGTTGCCAGCTCTTTGGCTAGCTTTAGTCACCAGAAATACTTGGTTGAGGTTTAGGAAAAGAATGTGGTTAAAGTTGGAAGTTTAAGTTAGAAGTGCTCCAAAACATATGTCACAGCTCGAGCAGTAAAGGAAGCTGTGCGGCACTATTTCATGCCAAAGTACAGCTGTTAAAAGGTCCAAAGCTGACACACTGGATGGCTATTTAAAGGCTGAACACATGCAGAGAAGGAGGGCACCATTTCTGGTGTTTTTACTGTATTTTGCTCCATTAAACATTGTGTTGCAAGTCATCAGATCATCAGAAGAGTTTTGTCCAAATCTCTAATTTCATCTGGTCCAGGTCGTCTGAACCATCATCAGCTTTACAGCAGTTTTTCTATGACCTGCCATACCACACTGAAGTTAGGCGGTTAAGCCAGGAAGCCGTACTGATGCTTGTCTTTGATTGATGGCACTAATGCTTCTTTGTACCTTCAGCAAACTGACTAAATGTCAAAAAAGGGTAAAAATATTGCAGAAATTTCACCTTTAAAGCCATTTCAACTTGTTGTTTAACATCTGTTTAATGCATACAATGCTCATTAGATGTAAACACTTTCAAAATATGCTTCTTCTTTGCATTAAGCAGAAGGTGAAAAATGCAGAGGTGTTTTTTTCAGGTTGTTATGCAATTATGAATGATAGGTTATTGTGCAATGGTTTTACTGGTCCTGCCCACCTGACATCATGTCGGGTCGTATGCTTCACAACACTGAGGACACGGAGGCTCGCTGGTTTTGTTACAAAACAACAATAGGAAAGTTATAACACTTTATACATAATGTCACGTCTGCTGATGTCAGGACGTTCATTTTATTATTGCAGCTAATATGAGTTTAAAGTTTAATAACTCAGATCAACATTTATCAGCTGTTTGTATTTTAAAGTGTTACCATAGTGTTACCAAATAACCCGGGGAGATCAGACCTCACATGCTCACACATGCTACACAGTCTTGAATGTTCTTGGCTGATTAACTGGAATCATTATGCTATATTTCCCTGTGGTATAGGTCAGTGCCAGCCCATCAAAGCTCAGAAAGTGCTCCATCTTTGAGCTGGTGGCCCGGTGCAGAGACGTGGATCCTCTTTCACTTTGAGCATGGATGAAGTGAGGGGAGGGGGGATGTCAGCGATGAGCTCATTGTTGTGAGAGCCAAACAACAGCCTCCCCGGGGATAACACGAGCTCCCTCGAGGCTCTGATCACGGACAGAGGAAAGTGACGACGGTTTCTAGTGTTGATATAAACAACCGGCACTCAGGGGTTTGCGTGGCAATGTCAGTGACTCAAGCAGAGGATACTGCTGAAGTTTGTTCGGGGAGAAGTTGTTAACTTTCCTCTGGGAAATTTAGAAAATACCTGCAGTTGTCCTCCGAGCAATGCAACACTAGACGCAACATTTGTCTCGTTTTCTTTGCACTGACACCCCCCCAAAAAGAGAAAACCCCAAAATGATACAAAAGGTTTATACTATCTCAAATCAGCCTGACACGCTTTCACCATAATAATGATAACTAATAATTTAAGTGATATAGCTGTTTTGAAAAGGTTTTGACAGAGAAACAAAAACAGGCCAGACTCTGAAATCAAAACAAGAAAAAGTTAAAGTTATGTTTTTTCACAAAAATGCAAAATATAGATTAACAAGAAAATTGAAAAATGAATCACAAACCCTTAAAAACACAATAAAAAAAGACAATAAAACATGCCTCAACATAAAAAAACAAACTGTTAACGATGTGCTTGGAAAAGTCCTTTGAAGGAAGTCACTGATTCTGCATTACATCCTGAGACTGGATGAAAATGAGCTTAAACTAGTACAGTTTATCAACCACTTCTGTTCAACACACTAGACACACGTGTCAGGACTCCATGTAGGGTTTGAGCTGGGGCAGACAGATGAATACTCATTAATATACCCATTTTATAATAGTTTCATTTATATTTCAACATCAGATTTTAATGTCAGAAGAACTTGCTTATAAGGGAGTAAATAGAGAGTTCGAACATCTTGTTTAAAGTTAAAATGAAGCTAAGCTCTGAGAATTAAAAAAAAAAAAAAGTCATATGAATCTATTTTGTAATGTTCCCCATGTAGAAAACTGTTAAAGCTTTGTGTGAGAAGTAATGGATTACTTATTGGATGTGGTGTCAGAGGACGAGAACTTCTCCAAACCACTCCTCAGGGTGGAAAAAAGGCCCAGCATTTATCAGCTGATCTGAGATCTCTGGCAGTAACGGATGGGTGAACGTAAGGAGAAGAACCAGAGCGACAGAGAGACTGTGGTGTATCAAACCCACAGTGATATGTGGCAAAATTCAAGTCTGGAGTTTGTTTTGACTCTGGAGCTGGACACCTGCACCACCACGACTCCATCTTACCAATGAAGAGTACTTCTCCATTGTTTAGAAGTGCACCTAAACACAGAGAAACACAAACACCCTGATATCAGATGAAGCTCTGTGGAACATTATCAGATCAGCTGGGATAACATGGTTTTATGAGACGTGAGGGCTTCAAGCAGCTCGCGCGCTAATCTGATGAACTCTGGTGTATCCTTGAAACTTGCTTATGTCTATGACTAGGTGTGTGTGTGTGCGTGTGTGTGTGTGTGTCAGTATTCACTCTTGTAGCTGTGAGTCTGGAAGTCAGTCTTGGTACAACAGACACCTCAGGCCGTCTTGTGACACATTGCTTTTGTCTTTGCAGTCTGATCGTGTGTTCACTTCGAGTATGGACATTATGTAACGAGCACTTAAAGAGACCTTAGCAGACTCTCTAAAGACTGTGGTAAAGTCCAACAAAATACAAGTCATACATTAGCCAACCAGGTTGCTCTGATGCACGCATACAGTAGAAGTTAACCACCATGTCAGATGTGTGGGGTAACGTCAGCACTTTGGATTTTTCTGTTAATGATGCTCTGATGTTGTGAAACTGCGCACACACATTGCAGAATTCTTCTAAGTGCATAAAAAGTGTCTTTTGAAACACATTTTAGGGCAAAGTGCTGCATGTGGTTCTTCAACCTGTTTTCACCCCAGTGCATGAATTAGTACCGCTTTGCCAAAGTTGCTGGCGTGGCTAATTTACAAGCAAGGTATCTGTTGGCGTGTGACGCACCAGGTTAGGGCCTAACTGAGGATCATTGGTCGCTCAGTTTGTGAAAGAGCTGTGCTTCTTTTGGCCATAGTAGTCTTAGAGGCCTAACTCTAACCAGTGGGTGGAAGTGAAAGTAAAAATAAATAATAAGTGGGGAAAACTATCACTCTAGAGGCGAAACCACAGAACAGGAAAACACACAACCGAGAGAGAGGACTTGACAAAGGACACTAGCAGACACACCTGGTGAAACAGAATCTAATGAGAGAGGGGAACCAAATGCAAACATAATGTACACGAGACAAGACACTATCAAAATAAGACTGGGAGTAACGAACACAGAGACCAGGAATTAGACACATGAAGTTGACACAGACAAAAAGTTAAACATGACTGACTGGGAAAACAAGACTAACTTGACGCAACCAAATATGAAAACCAGACAAACGTGGGGACAGACTGACAAACCAGACACGGGGACACAACCAGGGAAAACAGAAGCAGGACTACATAGAAACTGAGGATAAACAATATAAACTGAAACCAAGAACAGAATAGATAAGAAACAAAGTCTGGTAGTCTAAAGAAAGGGAAGCAAAGAAGAAAAAAAATCATGAATAGGATTCAAAACTGTGTCACAATGGCTTCTTATTATTATATTTAAGATGAGTCCACTGCGGTGTTTCCCTAACAGTTGTACAGCACATTCAATGACACTTGTGCTCTATTAATAAGCTCGACTTGACTCGACTAGCCACGAGCCAGACATCTCAACACCTGCTTCAGTGGACGGGATACAAATGGAGGAAATCTGACCTTCTGTATAAACACATTAACTCAGCGAGCGGCAATAATCAGCACAAAATGTCTTTGTCATTCATACTGTCACTGTTCTTTTTTTTTTTAATTCTCAGCTTCTAAATGCTCAAATTTTTTATTATTTCCAGGTTTTACGTGAAAATACGACAGATTTTTTTACGCCTCTTTTGGACTTTGCTGAATTTAAGTCTGTCATTATTTAAATGATTCCAAATTTCCCCATCCTCATATTCTGCCTCGTTGCTTCGGTAGAAATAAATCAGTGAGTGGACAGACGTGATGTGCTGCAGATGCACATTCCTCCACACTGTGTTGGTTCGACTTATCATAACAGGGATTTGGTTGGCTGACACTCGCAGGTTCACACACACTCACACATTTACGTGCTTATGCACACACACCAGGTCCATCTGTCCGACTCTGTTTGAGGTGAAACGGATGATGTAATGCTGTTGCTCTTCAGAAGCCACCCCCCGTTTCATAAACCTGTCAGATTTCTCAGATTTCTTCCTGATACGCAGCAGCACTTTTTTTTCTCTCTGTATTGTTTTCTTTGTTTCCTTCTGTAATCTCTGTAAACTTACACCATGTTGGCATCAGACCATGCTGCTAAGCTGAAAGGGGTTGGATTTCTCTCAATCTACAAGGAATCCTCTCCCTTATCAACACATGTAAAGTAAAAATGTCCACATTTAAAACACCTGTTTTATTCTGCAGCTCAGAGCACATTCAGCATTTCAGACACAATAGCTGTGTCCCAATTCAGGGGCTGCATCCTTCGGAGGACCCGGCCTTCGCGGTCTACGTGCGCCGGGTCCTCCAAAGGCCGAGAAGGCCGGAAGTGCGAGGCTTGTGAAATGGGACGGTCTAGCCTTCAGATTTGCATCACCGGCTGTTCTCGCCCTTACCGCTTCCACCTCCTCAGTTTTACCGTCTCCGTTGGTGCCGCCAGTGGTGGAAACTGGAATTGGCTGGGCCGCGCTATGAATTCTGGGATATGTTGGGCCACGAAGGATACACCAGACCCATCTTTCAAATTTGGGAAATGAAGGATGCATTTGTCGGCCGCATTTGGAGCAGCCTTCGAATTGGGACAGCCTTTGTCGCGTCGCTGTGACGTAACCGGCCTACAAATGCGGCCTCCGGAGGATGCAGCCCCTGAATAGGGACACAGCCAGTGACACTTACCTATTAATGCAGCCAACGATATTAACAGGTAGGTGTCACTGCTTGTTAATGTAGAAACTGCTACTGCTAACGATGCGTGTGTTCATGAAAATTAAACAGTCATTTGATATCTCAGTGCAGGGGAGCAGTTTCCTTCTCGCCCAGTTACGACTTCACAGTTATTCAGCTGTCTGAAAAAAATATAGACGTGACAAAATCTGAGCAACTGTCTGTCCTTCTCCTGCACAAATTACCTACTTAAACGCAGAACACTACCACTCTTACCTTATTTAGTCTGGTAAATTAAGACTTTTTCAAAGAAAAAAAATCAGTTATAAATAGATTTTACTTGGAAAGGTCAGTCACGGGCATAACGATGGTAATAAAACGTGCAGCCTGTATGCTGCATGTTCAGTACTTATGTGAATTTCTCTGGATAGTTTGCTTTGACCAAAGGAAATGGCTGATGACGTCCTCACTGCTGTTACTGCGGTCTCTAACAGCTCTTTCACTTCTCATTACTCTCTCCATAAGTCTGGTAGCAAACAATCGAACTTCCATTAGATGAATGTATGAGCAAAGCCTGGTTTAAGCCTGCAGACCCCTCTAAAGCATCTTTGTGAAGCCAGCCCCTGGACAAAAACAACCTAAAGCACAACACTGGGTGTCTGTTGTTTCTACACATAAACAGATATTTCTGATTTATTGTTCATGGATGTCATCTGAACTTTACTTGCTGGAAAAGTTCTTACTGGAACTTTCTATTAATCTGAACAAACAAAATCAAACTGAAGAAGAAGAAAATGATACGTTAGGAGAGGCTACAGATTTCATTGTGGCCACAGATTTAGTTTGAGGTATTTGATTGCAAACACACTCTCAGAAAATAAGGTGCTTTATTCTACCTTTAGGGGCACCACAGCTTGTCACTGTGGCAGTACTGTAACACACTGCTGTAGGACCTTTAATAGGGATCCTTATTTTCACAGACGTGGTTTAAATCTGTACCTACAGGTGGACCTCGAGAACTAAGGAAGGTTTGAAGTCGGATGCTAACCTGTGCACTATCACGCTAAAGACAGATACAGACTGAAACTTGTCAATATGTATCAGATGCTGTTTATTTGGCTTTAATAAACCTAAAAATGTAAAATTTTAATTTTACAAAATGCATTTCTGTATTTTACAGATAGACTCCGTCCTGATATTAATCCTAAAACTCTAGAAGAACGATGTACAAAAATGACAAAATATGTATGAAAAATGGTTTTACTATTTGGAAACATGTATGTGTAACAGGTACCATCAGGTGCAATACTCATCTCGAGGGAGATGTTACTTTGTCTGATCTCTGGTTTCATATTGTGAAGAATCTCAGGTTTACTCTTGTCCTCTCTGAAATTGGATTTGCAGAGTTAAGCTTTCAAAAAGAAAGGCTCTTCACTTTTAGCTTTTTAAAATAACCTTGTGAAGGTGATTCGTGCTTTTATCACCTCCAGATTAGATTACTGCAGTTCTCTATACATCAGACTGGGCGAGGCACTTTTATCACTTTTATGCACTCGCTCCAAAATGCTGCTTGTAAACAGACTCCTGACAAGTGGATGGAAACATTTCACCCATGCTGGCATCGTGACACTGGCTACCTGTACAATTACTGATTTATTTATTCACTTATAAGTTCTTGCATTGGCTTGCCACTAAGGGCCTATCAGATGGGTTATAGTTTTATACCCCACACTGAATGCTTAGGGCAGTTGACTGGCAGCTACTAGTACTCTAACACACCAGACAGGCTCTTCCCGCTGATTGGTCTGTCACAGCTCGCGGATGGTGGAGCCACGAGTGACGTCGCACCTGATGTCGACTGAGTTAAGGTAGTCATTGGACAAACAGGTGATGTTTTGCTCCCTCATGAGGCAGAGCCATGAAGCAGGTCAGCATGTGGAGTACAACTGGATGCCTATTGACTGCACTAATGGGTCCATTTATGCAGATTGTAGCTGCAGGGACAGAAAAGGACATTT
This sequence comes from Benitochromis conjunctus, assembly GCA_015052645.1. Lineage (NCBI taxonomy): Eukaryota > Metazoa > Chordata > Actinopteri > Cichliformes > Cichlidae > Benitochromis > Benitochromis conjunctus. Next base: position 36,095 of record VOQK01026594.1, read on the forward strand.
ACTCTATCCCTGTTGTTTTGACAGTTTGCATTCTGGAGCATTCAGGTGTGTTAATGTCACGATCTTCTCAGGAGAGACGTCCCAGCGAATTCACCCCAAGGTCAGACCACGCAATGTTCATGCAATGTCTTGTTTGGAAGGGTTGCCAGGAGACCAACAGATGAGACCAAAGTGGAGATGTTTGAACATAATGCACCGTTTGGAAAAACCAAACATAGCATATCAGCACAGACATCTCATACCAACTGTCAGCACGGTGGTGGAGGGGTGATGATTTTGCACATGACCTGGGCACTTTGCAGTCACTGAGTCAATCATGGACTCCTCTGTAAACCAAAGTATTGTTAGCTGTCCCTCAGCTAAAGCTCGCCTGAAGTGGGATCATGCAAAAGGAGTTCTACAACCTACTGGATCTTGTCTGTGAAGGTTCTCAGTCATCCAGGTCATCGTAGTCTAAGGAGCTTGGAAAGAAAAGGCTTGTGTGATTAGGCAGAGGATCATTAGGGGGTCCATGTCCCTCTTGGGGGGACACTCCCATAGTGCTTAAATCTGGGACTCTCCACCATGTGACCTTAGAACTGAAGAAGCTTCTCGGATGAGAGGTGAAACGTCTTCAAGCAACTTAAAGAAGTCCAGATGCTTTTCTTTCCAAGCTCCTTAAACCTACTGGATCATTACTTATTCACAGGGCAGCAGAGTCACATGTAAAAACAGCTAAAACACCACTTAGGACCAGCAGCCTCTCAACATCAGGCCCAAAGTGAAGGTGAGATTAAAGGCAGAGCTCCGTCTGTCACAGTCCTATCAGAGAAATGTCAGCTCTGGTTTTGAATGTGAGGTGCAGCAGAGCTTCGTTTAATTTTATCTACAGCTGCAAACACCAAGCATTGTTATCACGCCATCAGCACTCTGCTAACATTACAACGCACATCTGATAACAGCGAGCTCGGGCTGCCCCAGTGCGTTCAGATAGCTTTACATTTACCTGTTAACAGGCAGCTTTCTGCAGCTCACCTGATGAGGTCCACTGCTTCTCCCGCTGCTGCTGGCTCTTTAGCAGATAGTCACCACGGCAATGGGCGCTAATTTGTTAAATGAAGGAATGAAGGGAGCAGAAGATAAAGAAAGGACAGTATGAGGGGGACTGAGATAAGACCCTGGTTTTGAATAACAGACAGACCTGCACCTTCTGTAAGTGCTGTGAGCGGGAACACAGCATTTTTATTCCTGATTCCACATTTTGAGATCATTTGACTCGCTCAAATTTACAAAGCTCAGCAATGGGAGTCTCAAAATAAACGTTTGCCAAAGGTGATTGCCAGACAGGAGAACATCGGGAATGAAGGTTCACAGTTTTGACAGTGATTGTGGTATTAAACCTGGAGTAAACAAATGTACAATATGGGATGATTTCATGCATTATTTAAACATGCTGGCACACGTTGGAATAAGCCTACTTAAGTAATCACTGTGCAGAATCATATATACATCATTAATCTGTTCATCACTTTAATGTTGGGGCTGGAGAGTAATTAAAAGTTAAAATAATGATGCTTAACTAAAACTTTCAACCTGAAATTCCAAGTGTATCATATAAGATACAGGAGTTTTGTGGATTTTGGAGCCCTCTGCATCATCAGGGTGATTTTTATTTATTTATTTATTCATTTTGAAAAACTTAAATAAAACGTGAACAATAAATGTTTAAGCAATAAATTATTTATTAATTATTAATTTAATATTTAGTTTTTAAAGTTCTCAGAAGGTTCAATAAACACTTTTTTTTTTCTTTCTGTCAATTATTTCATGGTTCAAGCATTACAGGGTTTAAATTTATAAGGACAAAGTCCAATATTTGCATCCAAAATACAGTGGACTAGAAAATACAGTGGACTAGAAAATACAGTGGACTAGAAAATACAGTGGACTAGAAAAAAGAATAACAGAAATGTGCTAGTCCTGTGCTTTTTTTTTCTTTGCTTTTTTTTGTCATGTCACTTTGTTTTCAGCTGGGAGTTGCCTGAAAGGGCTATATAAATAAATTGCTTGCTTTCTTGACATTTGGTCTCAGGGTTTGGAGTTTATTCTCATATCTTAGTTAAAGTATTTGAGCCACAGTTTATGTTTGATGTCCATGGCTGTTTTTAGCATTTGAAGTTTGAATGTCCCGGGGAGGAGGGCCAGGGCAGACCCAGGACATGCTGGTGATCTTCGGGCAACATCTCGGTGTTCCCACAAATAAACTGGAGGATGTGCAGAGGGAGGTCTGGGCTTATCTGCTTAGACTGGATAAAGCCAGAAAATGGATGGATGTAATGATGTTTTGATGTTTTGCCAGTAGGTGTGATTGTGAGTGTGAATGGTTGTCTGTCTCAAATTAAAGACTCAATAGTTTTTTGCTCTTCCTGTCTGCTTTTCTCCTGCATTTGGTCTCACCACTCATGCTGTGTCAAAAAACATTTAAAGTTCAAGTGCATTAGTTTGTTGCCATTTGCCATCCAAACTCAGAGCTGATGGAAACATAGGAAGGGTTGAGGGATGACTAAGGAAAAGCAAAAGTAAATAAGCTGAAAGAAGCGCAGCTCAGGAAAGAAAGGATGACCTCAGAGTTTAATCCCTGCTTCGTGTGCTGGTATGGCTGGGTTATGTATGGATGACGGGCCATGTTTCTGACTCTAAGGATGAATTTCCATCAAATTTTGTGCATTTTTGCGATGAATGTGAGCATGACTATACCCACACTGGCGGTAATTTCCTGACCTTTTCTGTGGATGATGTCAATAACAGGCTGACATTTTTTTTTTTAGAAACATACCATAACAATTACTATTGCCAAAACATTTAAGTCAGACTTCCTGCTGCCTACAGGATGAACTTTATTAACAGTAAGCAGTCATAATAATAAGTATCAGTCACATGATTATTTCTCTGTTAAATCAATCGTCCTTTTACTTATAATTCGCTGAATGTGATTTCTAAGATTGCTATTTAGTCTTTTTACATTTTACAAACACGTCTCCTTTCTTTAAACGTTGAGTCCGAGTGTGAACCCAGCCCTGGATGCAGGAAAGAAGAGGAGGAAGAGGAGGAGGCGTGGGATGAAGGGCGGAGGGGGTGAGGGTTAAAAAACGATGATGTCATTGTAACAACCCAAACAGTGGCTCAGCTTTCAGCTGTGGGGACAAAAGCTGAGGCCTTCTGCTTTGGTTACTGCAGGACAAACAGCAGCTACACACACACACACACACACACACACACACACACACACACACACACACAATGGGGATTCCTCTGACCCGTCTGAAGGCTCTCATCATGTCTCCTAACAAACGTACAGCCAATGAAAAAGAAGCAGGTTTGTTTGTTCAGCTCACTTCAACAAAGCAAAGCGTTTTACAAGAAATCTGAAGAGCATCCAGGTGAAAGGGAAACTTTAAAAAAAAGGTATTCTCGATTAAAATTTAAAACACAAAGCACATTTACATTTGGCATTTACATAATAAAATTATCACATTGAAGTTTAACTTTCAGGTCAGGTCAATCAGCCGGGTAACCCTTAGATAAAACCTTACCGAATTCAGTCACCTTATGAAACAGCAGCTGAGGTTTTCAGTTGGACTGAAGAACAAGATGAGACTCGAGGTGATAGCTCTCATTTACATTCTTATCACAGCTACAGAGGTATAGATTACCTGTCAGAGAGCGCGAAGAGAGTGTGTGTGCGTACACCTGATCTGGTGCCGTCATATCGTCTCTCTATTGCACCACTGCCCTCGGGTTACAGCGAATAACACCTCCAACACAGAGACATGCTTTGCAGGACAGAAAACAAGGTTGATGATGCAGTTTGGAACCAAAAACCTGGCAGGTGACTCGATCACAGGTGGCATCAGCAGGTGTTTTGGGAGCCCTGCATTGGGTCTGAACAGTGCAGTTTGCACTTGTTCTCCTGCTGCAGGAATCACAATATTATAACCAGCCTACAAGTATTGAATGAATCAGAATGAATCAGAAAGGTGACGTATCAGTGAAGGGTCTGGCAATAAAGGCTCAAATAATATAAAGAGCATTATCTGTCAGCTTGCCTCCAACTTTCTTTATTCTAACTGCTCTAACATCTTCATGTTTGGAGAAAGTAGGCAGCTTCAAGCAGAGAGGGGTCTAAAAAGCAGCTGTGCACGTTTAGAAACAGGAATGTCGTAAAAGTCTATTTTCCAGCTGGTATAATCTCCACAAACCTTCTGGGACTAATTATTCAGCCTCAGTGTGACTATGTGGACCTTCCAAGGGAACATAAAGGTATGTCTTTGTCTCCGAGCTGTTAAAGGAACATGCTTGTACTGTTTCTTCTATAATTTAAGGTTTGATATCAGAAGAAAAAAGACAGAAAGGTTTTTAACTGCACAGGTTAGCAGTATCACCTCACGGCAAGTAAGACTTTTAGTTTAAACCTGCTTTTTTCTTCCTGCACATGTGTTTCAAATATATATAAATGAATAAAAAAATAAAATGCTGCTGCGTTAAGGTACAAAATCTTTACCAGAGGCTTAAGTCTAGTTTATGTAAGATACAAGCCCCCTGTCAAGGACACAACAGCAGTACCTCAGAGGATACAGTGCAGTGAGAGGCTGTTATTCCACTAAAAGTACAATAGGGCACTATTTTGTGATAGTTGACCTGCTTATACAGAAAGACCAACAACATTTAGCAGCGAGAGCCTGATATCATCCTCAAGAGTTGGTGGAGACCACAAAAGAGGACTCATTGGACTTGCATTCATGAACAAACACAACTTCAAACTTCTGGATCTTTAAATACATTTAAAGGAAACAGGTATGAGTGTGACAGTAAATCTCCTACAAAACTAGAATGGGTAAAAGCAGAAGTGCATCCGAGCTGCAGGCTGAATGTGCTGCTCCCGAGAAGAAAGGTCGAAGACAACAGAAGAAGAACAAAGGGGAGGAAAATTAACCTTCAGTAATAATCGAGTTATTTCAGAGTCTCTGACAAACATTCGAAAGTTTATTATATTTAAAATAATTCATCGTATTCATAATCAAACGAGTAACAGACGCAGCCTGATGGTCTTGACTCAGATTAGCATTCATTATCTTGCCTCTACAAGCTAACTGTTGACCACATGTCATGCAAAGTCTGCCCGTGTCAAAGCTGGCAGAGGGTGTTCGCCTGGGCATGTACCTGACAGGAGACCCACCCCTTGTGCTCCCTCCCTCCCCAAAACAAAGGCATGTGCAGCAATCTGCTGCTGGAAGAGGTGGAGAGTGCTCTTCACTCAAGCTTCCACTTCCAGCCGATTAAACAACCTCCAACCCTGCTGCTCAGCTGAGCAGCCCCCCCCTGTCACATGCCCTGCAACTGAGGGGTGCTTCCAGAAAACAATGATCTGAGGGTCAAGGGTCGAGATGACGGAGTTTCTGGTGTCATTTAGGATGCTAATGTTATGCAGAGCTCTCAGACTCGGGGGTAGACAAAAGCTTGCACAGCTGAGTTGTTGTTGTGACTTTCAACTTTACTGCAGGTTTCTGTCAATACATTAAATATGAGCATCACTGTGAGGCAAAGGGTTTAGCTCGGGTAACTATGTCGTAGTAAAAGAATAATAACCTTCAACTGTGACCCTTCAGTCATGTTAAGATTCAGAAGAATGTTTCAGTCTAATTCTCCCTCAGCTCTTTTTTATAGGATTTGGCCCATTTGTGCCATGAGGATAGGGGACATTGTAAGTTTCCACTTCTAATCTCTGTACACTGTCAATGTTCTGCAGTGAGCCATGGCTGACAGAGCAGATTTAGAGATATCCTGAAGAGCATGCAGGTTTAACACACGAGTAACCGGAGCACACAGACAGACCACGGACAAACTTGCTGTTTCCAGGGATTTTTGGACCATGTTTGGAGCCCGTTTACCAAAATACTCCCCCTCTCTCTCTCCCTCCTACGGATCTCTCTGTGGATGAACAGTTGGTAGCTTTCAGAAGCAGGTGCAGCTTCAGGCAACACGATCCTTCTAAACCAGCTAAGTACGGCATAAAGATTTAGAGGAAAAGTGATGCCAATTATTTTTTTTGCTGATTTTGTAGAAAACTATGATTAACAACATTAAAACATTGGAGGCATCTGTCAAAGATAAAGGAAGCACTGTAGGTATGACAAATACAAGTATACAGGATTATAATTTCTAGTGTTTAGCTGCAGGAAATTCACGATGAATGATTTCAATAAACTCACTTTGCATTTCAAAGACAGATCCAGGTCTGGATATGGTGGAATTTATTGCTGATGGTATTGAGCTGAGTCAGAACAAAGCCACAGGTACACCAGTGACGTTCCTGGATCTAAAATCGGATTAGTCTGCCAGATAACCCACGCAACAAACAGAATTCGCAGGGTTGTGAGCTCAGTGCAGAAGATATGTTCATTCTTTTTTGCATGAATCACATGCAGCCTGAACTCACCACAGTCAGAAGTGCTAATGTCTCGGTCACACATACAATGATTATGCAATGAATTAGCAGCACTACTGTATGCTAAAGGCTGACTCAGCTCCACTCCAAACAGGAAGCCAGCATGTTTGTTTACAGCTCCTGAGGATGTGTCTGAAAAAGAGAAGGAAATTAGAAGGAAACCAGCTGGGGGGGGGGGGGGGGGGAATCGAGAA
>VOQK01026596.1:0-16118 GCA_015052645.1 Benitochromis conjunctus
AATTCACAAACAGCAGAGAAATACTTTCACATCATGAAACAGTAACAACAAAACACACACACTTACACACACACACACACAAAATTCTTTGGGGACCCTTGGCAAGCCGGAGGCACCCCTGCTGGTAAGTGAACCCAAGAAGTCTCTGTGGTGGTGGGCGACTTTGTCTTTCTGCCTTGTATAGTTGAATATAAAGCTCACTGTCAGCCACCCACTTGTGGTTCATTCTAGGGTTAGTCTCTAAAGGGTAAGTAGGGCACTTTGCCATTTCAATAATAGCTGCATTCGCAGAGCTTATAGCTGCAGGCTGTAGCCTTTACATGGATGTGGAGCAACCTTGCAGACTGTGTGGTAGTTCACCAGTGATTTTATATTCATTGTGTGTGTTTTGTCCTCCAACATTTTGACAGAATTCCTGGTAAAGACGTACCATGTTAGAACATCCCGAATGTTTCCCTCAGAGATTTGATTTGATTGACTGACCAGCACTACCAGTGAGAGGCTGACTGGCATACACTGCTGAAGAGTGGATTAAAATGAACCATTATCCTAACAGCACATTAGGCCTCCTCTGGGTTTCCGCATCCTTACATCAGAGAAGGATTTGCTAGGTGATTAAAGTGAGAAAAAAAATACCGAGGGTGTTCATAGGAAGAGAGAATTAACAACTGATCTTACTCCCACAGACTGCACTGACAACAGAGTGAAGGAAACTCCAGAATGACTGGTAGACGGCGAGTGGGTGATATGGAGGAAGTTGTATTTTGTGTTCTCAGGACATACATGGCTAAAAGTACTGAGCCACCTCAGCTGCCATGACGCTCCATGCGTACGGTTCTTATGGCGATGTTAATGCCAGGGTCGGTTTGGAATGCTGCTGTTATACTTCCACTTGACAATAATACGTACATACATACTAGCATACTTACTTACAGCTGATCGTAGAATATCAAGGAAGGAAGAAATTTCGTTAACTTCTTTGGGTCAGTAGTGGCATCCTATAGTACCACACTCAAATTCAGCTCCTTAGAACAACCATTCTTTGACAAATCCTGACTGCACGGATAGGCGATCGATTTTACAAACCTGTGGCAATGGGACTGAAAGCACCTGATTTTAAAGATTAAGAGGTACAGTTCAATATTTAAAGGTGGCCAATTACACTATATTATATTAGAAATGTCTAAAATCTGAAATACTAATAATAGTAATCTTTTTTTCACAGGTCAACCTGTGGGCAAAATTCCAAACATTCCATTTATGGTCCAATATAGACAAACGGAACGGCTATCAAAAAAAAAAAAGGGAGCTGAATCAGCTTAGCCTTAGTAAGCTCTCTCCTCTAGTATAGATAAAGTTGATATGGTATCTGAAACAAGCCAACATGATCTCCGTAAAGTTGCTAACATCTCCCAGGTCACAAAGAACCATTTAGGGTTAGATTTAATTTGCATAAGTTATAGGACTGACTGACTCTCACACCTAGCTATGAATATCTCTTGACTAATCAATCACTTTTTCTTACTGTGACAGAACACCACCATCCGTGATTCATTTACTGGTGGGCAATGTTTTCCCTAATAGTGGGCTCACTGGCCTGGCTGCTGTTGTGTCAATTCTCAGTTTCACTCAGCTGCTTTTCAAAGATGGATGTCATGCTGCACTTCTACTTCCAACATCTTCCACTGCTGCTGCTGACGGCAATCCTTATTTAGCTCTTGAGATCTCCTGTCAGCTGGAGGATTGCTCTAACTGGAACCTCCAGCAGATGGAGAACTTATTCTCTTCCCATGCTGAGCTCAACAAGGACCAACAGACTGCTGCTTGCTTACCGCCGTGCAAAAAGGCATCAACATATTATTATTTATTTATATTAAATAGTTGGAGAGGATATTTTTGAATGTGAATGAAGCTGCACATACACACAGGAGCAGTGACAGGGAAGGTTTACAGGAAGGTAGTGAGACCTGCTATGATATATGGTTGGAGACAGGGCACAGATAAACAGAGAGGAGGATGAGCTGGAGGTGACAGAGTCGAAGATGTTAGGTTTTTCAGTGCGAGTGAGCAGAACGGACTCAATTAGGAATGAGAGTATCAGAGGAACAAGTCAGGTTGATTAGAAAGGCAAAGCTGAGATGGTTTGGACATGTGCAGAGGAGAGAGAGTGGACATACGAAACAAACAGATGTTGAATTTGGGACTGTGAGAAAAAGAGGAGGTGACAGAGGAGGATGCCACGGATAGGGTGAGACGGAAGTTAATGATTGGCTGGCTCTTCCAGTCTGCATAACAAAGTATCCTTGGGTAAGACACTGAACTGACTAGACTTAGGCCAAAAAACAACATCTATGGATGTCTGAGGCGTGATTGGAGGGCACAGACGGGACCCTATGTTCGGTTGACAAAACTGAATGTGAATTGAACATTTCATGTTTCAGCTCCAGTGCCGCTCAGTTTCACATCTCTTTCAGTCAGGGTCTTAGAGGAGAATCTGTGTATGGCAGCTTAGGGAAGATTCGGCTTTAGATTGAACTTTTCAACCCTGCTCGCAGCCTCCACAGACAAATTCACTTATTTCTTAAGCTATGTGACTCATTACGAAGCAAATCTTATTACAAACCATTCAGATCCATTCGATTGCAATATAGTGCATTTTTCCTACGGGAATCTGAGAAATGATAAAAATCGTGTATGATTCTTGACAACTGTATGGCATATGCTGGTTCAAAGCTCAGGCTGTGGGACCCATTTAACATGTGCCAGGGTGTCCTGAAGATAAAGCTCTGTTGCTCTGCCAACAGCACTATCCCTTGGCGACATCACAGCCCTTTAATGGGGGCCTGGTGTAGGCCTTGGCCTGGTGTGCCAGCGCACTGCTGCTGCCAGGGTGAGCAATCATCTCCTTTGTCAGCATCTTGCAGCTGCATCAGCAATGCAGAGAAATGACGCTGCACAGTGAAACGGAGACCACAGCGTAATACGGACAGCACACAGATCAGGGGGCTCTACATAGCAGTGGAAACTGACCATAATAAAAACCTCTTGGCGAGGAGTCTGCTAGGATAAAGATAAAGGCTCAGAAACAAAAGCTTCCACACAGAAACACTCCTGTGTCCACCGCAATCTGACAGAAAATCTGTGGGCACAAAGCAAAACCATAAAGCCTGCGTTTAAAATTCATAGAAACCATAAAACATAATTGCTTCTTTGCTATGCAGATTTGGACATGTGGCACAGGGAGGCATTGTTGAGACAGAATCCAGCCTTTGTGCTACACGTGACATTAGACATAGCAGGGAAATCTCACAGCAACTTAATAATGCATGAAAACTCTCAGTGCCGTTAGCGTGTGTACAGACAGCACTTTTCTTTTAGTCAAAACACAAACACTCGTTATCAGTCTCCCGCCACCACCATAAACATCTCATTAATAAATAATAAAGCACAGCGAGATGTATCACGCGCCTCAATCGTCGCGTCGGCGGGGAAGATCAGCACCCACGTGATTGCTACTTGTGACTGGCAGAGCTTGGAGATGTTCATGCTAACGCTCCCTGGAGAAGCACCATGCTTGTGAATTTACAGCAAGCCATTCCTTGACCTGATCCAATGAATGCATTCACTACAGATAATCAGCCTGGCACATTGGATCCTTTAGGCAGCCACTGTGATGAAATATCTGAATACATGATGCTGATTACATCTAGACTGTCTGCTTTGCTTAATGTCTAACACATTTCCTGCAAGAAAGATGCCCCAGTGTCCCTGAACCAGTAAAAACATACGTTGGCAAAGTCGATGGGCAGTTGATGATTTTCCCACCAATCACAGCTCACCTGTCAGGCGCACTGGCTGAACAGAGCACTAACATCTAGCTTTTTCTTTCAGTCTATATTATAGCAGTAAAAACAAGTATAAGGCTGCTGAGAGAAAAAAAAAGAGGCTGTGACGTAGAAAATACAGTACAAAAGTGACAGCGGTGGTGCAGGGCTCGGTTGTGTAGCACGCATGTTTGTGACTAAAAATAGATATGTGCAGACTATAAAACAGATTGAGAAGCACATATGCAAATAAAAACATTGGAAGGTAGAAATCAAGTAACCTCACACACCCAACCCCAGTACACACAACAACAGCGTGTAGTTTGTGCTAGCTCTGCAGCCCTTTCCTCTCTGTTTGTCTTATTGTAGCGCTGACAGCAGCAGCACTCATTGTTGTGGTCCAAATCCAAACCTTAGTAGGTGAAAAGCCAGTAAGAGTCATATGAAACATCGCATTCAACAAGCTTAAGCATGAAGTAAAGAGATCCTCTTACAATCAGCACAGCTGACTCTGTTTTTTGTCCCGTCTCTCTTCCATCACCACCAAGCTGTCCCTCCTGTTGCTGCTGGAGGTTTCTTTCTGTCAAAAAGGAGCTTTTCCTTCCCACTGTCACCAAGTGCTTTCTCATAGGGGGTCGTTGGATTGTTGGGGTTTTCTCTGTATTATTGTAGGGTCTTTTGGTGACTTTTGTTGGAATTTGTTGCTATATAAACAAATAAAATGTAAAAAAAGTTCAAAGTTTTGTGCAGGATGATACCAACCATCCCATCTGATGGGTGGCAAAGCATTTACTCCGCTACAAAAAGCTTCAGTTATTAATCAATTTGTAGATTAACATAACTACTCAATCTAATAATGAGCAATGGTACATTATAACAGATTAAGTTCCTCTGCAGTATGTGGTCTGAGCTTAATTTTGACTGATTCTTTGCTTGTTTCTTGGCATGCCAGTTAAAATATGTGTGGGGCTTGTAAAACTCCAGTGGTGGTAAAATGATGAACACCGCACAACCTGTTAGAGTTTGAGCGATTGTGGAATTTTATTACAATATGCTGAATATATACAGTTTTCCTGTGTATGTATATATATACACACACACACACACACACACATTTGTTTTGTGTTTTTTATCATTCGGTATTATGTTTAAGTCCACTTGTTATTCTACTCTATGGTTCCCAGTTTATTCTGTTTAGTTTTGTTTATTGGATTTTCTCCCTGTGTGTCTTTGCCCTGTGTGTGTCTGTGTTTATATAGTTGTGTGAGTTCTTGTGCCTTGTTTCCCCTCGTGTTTATTCCATCATGTTTCCCCAGCCCCTCATGGTTGTGTCACTCTCCGTGTGTTTCCCTGTGTGAATCATTATTACAGTATCCCAGTGTAGTTTGTAGTATTTTCCTCGTTTCAGCAGGTAAAGTTGGTTTTGAGTTTCGGGCCTGTTTCCGCGTGCATTTGGGTGTTTTCCTTCCTTCGCACAGCCGTTTCTGACATAGGTGTGATATTTTATAAAACATGCAACTAGTAGATTGTTTTCTTGAGTACAGCACATATTTTTGTTGCTTGGAAAGCAGACTGATTTGTGGGTTGGTAGTGGCTAATTGGCTAATATTAGACAAATTCTGTTTAATGACAGAAACAGTCCGCACTGCTTATAATTACGTCTCTCCACTGATGTCAGAGGAAATGATGACACGTCTTAAATACAACTTTGGCTCTCTGACAAATAATTTCCAAGAAAATGAGCAAGTAGGTACGGAAATGTTTAGCTAACAACAAATCCAACAATATAAACATATCTAATATTAGATTAAACCCAATATTATAGCTTCATGTGACTCTCGACCTTCTTTTTGAATATGTATGAAAATACTGTTTTATATCATATTTCTGTGCACAAACCTGTTTCTGCAGTTCTTTTACTGGCTTAAAACGGACTTTTCTGCACACGCTGACGCTGATACGAATATTTCTTCCATGTTTTTTTGGTATTTCTTGAAACCAAGAACTCGTTATAAACATAACGTATATCTCAGATATGAGATTAGCCGCGATAAAATTCTATAATTATATATACGCTCAGTCAGCATCGACCAGCTTTTACAATAAAAAAACATTTGAAAATAGTTACACAAAGGAGATATTTAGTTTACTGCCACCATGTACAAAGCAGCACGACTGTACATTAAGGTAACGATCCTTAAGCTTTAAAAACCCATCAAAAATCACTGACTGTCAAAATAGTTGCTTATTAATTCTATCCATTAACTTATCTGTTTCTTGGCTGATTGGCCACCATCAATGCAAAGCAGAAAGTCTGTGCACATAATCCTGCTGTGAAGTGACTGCAACGCAAAGCTGATTGAAAGAAATAATGGAAATGTTCGGTTAACATGCTTTGTAAGAAGTGATCTGAAATCAGTAAGTCTGAGGAAGCATAACTCATTCAGTCAATTATATCTGTGCGTAACTGCTGAGAGGCTAACGTATGGCCGAAGCCTGGTAAAGGAACCTAACTCTGCTATTGCTCTGCTCCAGCTCCACTGTAAAAACTCTGGAGTGGGGAGATGGCTGGCAGAATTAAAAGATTTCTGCTCGATTTATTCAGCACTGAGGTTTTTAAATATAGACCGAGGAGCTCCAGTGCACTGCTGAACTCATGAATAAAGGCTAAATGGACTTGAGAGCTAAATGGAATTGGAGAGATTAAAAGAAAAAAAAAAAGGGGGGGGGAATGGGCGAGGAATTAAAAATGGAAAATGTTGAGCAGGATATGAGAGGCAGCCATGCTTGCTCAAATTCTCATGCTTTGCCTGCACTCCAGATGTAAACGAGCGAGTGTGAGTTTTTTCTTTTCAGAGGAAATGAAGCCACACTTAAGCGCCATCGACTGACTTTGTGCATTTTAAGTACGCTGCGAGCAAGCACGGAGAGTGTGGCAGGTTGAAGTGGATTGTCATGACGCGATCGGCATGATAGGATCCCTGTATTCCCCGGGTCCTTGAAGCAAGACAAAAAAGTCCCACTAATTGAATTCCTTTGAAGAAACACCCCAAAGATGGACATCTCCACGGGCCCTGTTTTGACAAGCTTTTTCAAGCAAGTGTATCGCTTTCACACATCGTTTCCTCCCATCACATCGCTGCGACGATGACCCGGCGGCATACGTTTGGCTCGTAAACATGCCTGATTTTTTTTTATGAACCTGATGGATAGGGGAGACAAAAAAAAAAGCAGCAGAATAGCCTCTGTTTTTAATTAGCTGAGAAAGAAATGTAGCAGTTGTGATGGATCATGGGGGAGATCCTAGAGGGAGCGCAGGCGATCAGAGGCCATGGTGTGATCTACAGCTCGGCTCCCACGTGTCGGCGTATGTCCCCACTGGCTCAGTCAGAGCCTGCATTCATACACGGATCAACATTTACTCATGCGTGACTATAATTTCAGCCTGCAAGCACGTCACAACTCAACCACCAGAGCAAATAAATAAAGAAGAAACTAAGAGGAAAGAGGCACAGGGACGTTTACTTCAACTGCTCTGACGTAGAGTCCACCATATAGACAGGTATAAACTCCCTTATAGGTGTACAAAATGTCTGTTTTTAAACTGTTTTTCCTACACACAGGTGTCACTCAGGTGTGCTGCTACTTCTGTTAATGGACAGAGCATTCAGCTCCTCCCGTGGTGATCACATATCTGAATCAGATATAAGTGCAATCCTGACTGAAGAGGCCTGATCACATATCAGTGACAGGAGGACGATCTATAGGCCAATCTGATCAGTTCAGTTTGACGCAGCGCTGTGCTTATTACATCATGCCAGCTTTTCTATGGATGTTTAAATAGCTTTATATTTAAAAACAAACTGTGGTCAGACGCCAATGCATTGCGCTCTCTCACTTGTTTAGGAACCTTTTGCTACATTAGTGATAACATAACATACTGTCATCAACTGATTTAACAATATTTAATGATATGAATATGTCATATGTTATTAAATGAACTGATTTAATCATTGAATCTTTCTCTTGCCTGCTCCACTCTGCATGCAACATGTCTGTGACCAGGTGCATGCACAGTGAGAGCAGAGAAAGGAGAAACTAGTGAATGACAGTAAAGACTGTCACACTGAGCTGAAATAAGTCAACACATTCAAAAAAATGATTTATATTAATCTTGTTTCATCCATGAATACATAAACAATGCAAACTAGATAAAGTTGGATAGTTGCATCCCAAATTCCATCTCTACTGTCTTGAACAGCAGCAGTGGAAGTGGGCCTGGAGGGTCCCTCTAACCAGAATCTCCAGCAGGTGGAAAACTGGTTCATGTGTCACTTGACTGAACTCACCAGTGCCGCAGAGCAGAACAAGTACTAGCTTTAGTCCATCTGAGGGATACAAGACACTCATTGAAGAAGCAACTTTTTTTCTTTTTTACTAAATAAATATTATCTGCAGACCCATCCGTTGGTCCCGTGTCATTCTGAATTTAGCTACTAAATTCAGTAAGGGTAAAAGTCTCCAACAATGTCTGTTTTCTGTCAGAAAAGTGTATAAATCTGCAGTAAGAGATTAAAGATTACATAAGATTGCACAAAGATGAGGATTAGCATTAGCCTGGATGCTGTCAGCCCTCCAAATGTGTTCAAAATGGATCCAGCCAAACACACTGTGCACAGACAGGAACCAAAAGGATACGATGACACCTGAACACCCTCCTCAGACGGGAACACTAAGCACAATGAGATCACAGTGCATCATTACTGTACCATGCATGAAGCAAACCGCATGAAGAAAGTCACATAACTGGACTGAACGAGAGTCACACTGACTGATCAGGGGAGCAGGTGCTATCTGGTCCAACGTGGCTCAAATCCAAGGCTACTTTCATACTATCAGCTTCATCTGCAATCAACTTACAATACAATACTGTCATGTTACATTCACCAGAATAACTATGGGATCATGATTCAGTGATTCCGCTGTCCTTATTCCAACACCAATCCTCAGATAATCCTCCAACTCTGATAACTATCAGAATGTATAAAATAAACATCAGCTTTTATACAGTATGATGTGAAAACAGTGACTGAGCCCATTAAATCTTTGGGAAAGTGTTTACTTAAATCTATACAACACCACACAAGTTTGCACAAAGGAGTCTCCCCCCCACATGTCGTCAGACCCCGAAGAAAATGAACGAAACCGATCAACAAATATTTGTGTTTCATAAGTGTTTTGTCTCCTGGTGTGACTGTGGATACGCTTCAAGTGTGAAATGAGACCTCACATTCATCGGTGTGTTTGATTCAGACCACCACAGGAGCAGTCCAATTAGAGCTGTCTCACAGTTAATTAACCCTCCAGCAATTAAGCTAAAGCCAGACCTAAAATTACCAAGTGGGATCAGCTGTGTACATAAAAGCACCTACATGTTGTTTCCTTCATCATAGATATTCTTAAATGCTATAATGTAGTTAATTATGATTTTCAATCATTTTATGCATAAAGGGTCAAGCCTAGATTATACTCTGCTGTGGATATGGACAGCTGGAGACCCCACGGCCGGGTACTCATTCCTGTTATACTTCTTTCAAGTCTGCTTAAAGTCCACACGCTGCACACATACTTGTTGCATTGTAATCCAAGTTCCCCACGGCATTCCTCTTCCGAGCGGTCACCTTTACTGTCTGTTGATGAGATTTATGTCTCGTGGATCCCAGCACACTCGCAGATGCAGAGAGTATGATGTGCACATTAGGGTTAGACAGCAGTAAATGCTTCTTGCTTCTCTCAGGCTGTTCAGTTCAGCCATAGCTCAGTGCAAAGTGAAGAGTTCTGACAGCCTGTGCTTTCACTCAGTTTCTGTAATCACACAAAATCGCTGTCCAAAATATTTCCTAATATTTCAAAACTTCCAGATTAAGATGAAATTTTCTATGAATTTTTAACGTGAAGACGTCAGACTGTGACCATTCTGTGCATTGCTGTGGTTCACTGACCACCACTGAACAGACAAATAGTCACTTGTTCATCAAAGATTAAACTTCTGACAAAAACTGTTCTCTGATCACAATCCATGCAGCATTATCACCACAGGATAAAGACAGAAACACTATCGGGCCATGTTGCACCCCTAAGTGTGTGTGGCTGCACTGAGCCGGGTTTCCACCCTGGCAGCCTCTGAGAGTTTTGCTGGACAGGAATTTGGTGCATGCATAAGCAACTGTTTAATAAACTACATTTTTCAGACATAGTTTGGAGAGTTGCTCAGTCTTTTTGCACAACCCACTGTCATTGTTTTTTGCAATTTGTGCACACTCTGCACTTTATGCAGGCCCGTGTTGACTGTCTGTTACATGTAGCACCATTGTCTTGGAGAAGCGCTGTGCTGTTTCACTGTGTACTGTATCACTGCACATAGTGGAAATGACCATAAAGCCACTTGACTTGATTTGCAAACATACTGATATTATGGATTATTAAATGTAGACTGATGGGACAAACAATATGAATTGCTTGAATTGCTGAAGAAGCAGCCAAATACTTAAAACAGGGCTTTACCCTTTTTTCATTTAACAAAATGTGTGTGTGTCTCCTTTTGCACACATCTCTGTCCGCCACAGACAGAATCAACTTCTGTGTGAAATTCTGCACTATTTTGGATGTAATCTTCAGTCACTGGAAGCTTGAGGCCAAGCACTAGTCTGTGACTGCAGTCAGCCCCAGTTTATTATTGGCAAAATTCACTGCAATCACTCGTCTTCTCCTGTTTTCCTGACCTGATCACCTCTATGTGATAACCTGCCCAATCAGGTCTCCTGGCAGGACAAGCTGTTTAAAGCTGCCTCACTAAACATGAGGGACTTCCATCAGGGACACCGTGCATGTCTCATCTGATTGGATAAGACAAAGCCTAGAAAAAAGCAGCGGCAACATCTGCAATCCAGAACTTTATTACAAAGACTGGCATGTTAAACACATTTTTAATTTAAAATTGGTAAAAATCTGATATTTATGCAGATTTACAGTAATGATTGAGATCAGCAGAAAAAAAAACTGAAGGCACTCTGGTTCCAACACTCTGTTTCCAAGACTATTAGCTGTGAGCAGATATCTTATATCACCCTGGAGACACGTCCGTCCTCAGATGCATATACTGTGCCTTTACACAGTGCACCTGCAGAACCTAAACTCGGCAGACCACATCCCAGCTTCTTCCTCCTACTGCAGAAATCTTGCACTCTGTGCAGGCGGAGGATCTGCACGCCAGCTGCTGGCATGTTCAAAACCAGAGGAAGCTGCCTTTCTAAAAACAGGCCATAATAGTACTTCCAAAAAAACTAAATAACAACACACATTACAAGGCCCTCTAGTTTCTGCACTTTCCCTTCAACTGCCACCAAAAACACATTGATTACAACTCTGTAAATAGACGGTCATTCACTAAGGACTCCTAATGACGCATATATAATCCATTGCACCCATTTTGCAATCAAAACACAGGGAACGTATGGCTGCCGTTCAGAACTATCCAGGTTTATGGGCTGAAGGCAATTCCGTTTTAAACGGAACTAGAGGTGATGAGAGTGTTTGATCCCCAATTACGGAAGTAAAGGAGGGAGAAAGGAGCCTTAACAACATCATCAGCACAGCGCACAATTAAAATCCACAGGTACACGTGAAAGTAGGCAACGATGCAAAGTAGGAAAAAAAGACTTTCCAACCAACCGCTGAAAGAGACAGAGATGGTTGGATCGGCATTAACAAGAAGCGAACACGCTTGAGCAGCTGTATGGCACTGCGTGCACGAATGCAGCCCGGTCCTCAAAGTAAACAGAGCAGCCAGACTTCTCCCTGAAGCACACACAGGAAAAGCATGGCAGAAAACAGAGCCAGTGAATCATGTGAGGTTATGTCCTTCATCTGACTTCACTGAGCATCAATGGAGAGGAGAGGCTGCTGCTGCTGCTGAGGATGGGAGAAGGGGGGGTGTAAACAAGCGAGCTGGAGTGGATCAAAAACGAATGCGTCAAGATGCTTTGAAGCCCCCTGCATGACAGAGGCACGGTTTCCACCGGTGACGGTGGATAACCTACTTGTTTAATTAGCTTCGGGTGCCGTTTCTTCATCCCACTGGATGTGTGCATATTTATTCCACCACATATAAACCGGTTACCACATTCAAACAGCCTCACCTTAGCTTTTCCATACAAACTGAGCGGGTAGATACAAGTGGCGCTAGCTCACGGGCTAAGCACGTTTACGTTCAAAAACGTCAATACTAATATCACCTGGGGAAAAGCAAAAAAAAAAAAAAGGAAAAAAATCAAAGTAATTCAATCGGTTTGGGAGACAGGATCGAGAATGATGAGCGAAACGAAAAAACTGTGTCACTTACCAGTTCAGAGACGTCTAATAGTCCGCAGCGCTATAGTCCATGGTCGTTATAATAAAATAATGTGACAGTAAGAAAAGACTGCGCTGCTATGGTGGCCCTGCTGTCGCCGTGCTGCTCGCCGTAGCCGCTCAGTGTGATGGCGTTGGCTCTGCAGGGCCACAATGAAACGGATGATGCCTTCACCGCCGTCGGAAATTGTAGGCTCAGACCGACAATGGGAGAAGACTAAGCGGACCATTTGTATGGTAAAACGGGGGGAAAAGAAAGAAAGAAAGTCAGTGATATTCTAAATATTTTCTATGTAGTGCTACATTTACAGGGCGTAAGACATAAAAGTTACGGTGCTGATATGTTGAAAATGTTTGCAAATTCATTCAATGTTGTTTCTGGAGTGGTAAATGACCGATGGTAATTTTTCAATAACAATTAAACCACTGACTAAACGCTGATCTTAATTGTGAAGCCTGTTATGTTTGTTTAATACTTGTTTAATACCTTGGTGTTCTTATTATCGCGCTTGAATAATTGATGTTTAAAAATCCGTATTTTTTCAGAAGCTTCGAAGTGCACATAACGAACCCGGCGGTTTGACTGATAGGACGTCCTTCCAATCCGCGGAGAGGAAAGGTTTTGGAGGCGGAACAGGGATGGAACTGTGCGTATGCAGATTTCTTCAACATTTCATCATGACAAACTTCGAGAAAAATAATTGTTTACACCAAGTTATCGAGTTACAGTCCTTTATTAGCCTGTTAAAGATCAATAAGACAAAAATAAAATACATTTAGGAATAGTTAGAGACAGTGAAATAATGTGGGCCTTTTGTTGTTAAAATGTAAAATAAAAGTCTATTTTATATCATAAAGTGCAAGGTGAATGACCTGCCATGAAGTGTTTGACTTGACAAAAGAAGTGACAAACAGCTGTTTGAGGCGCTGTGGCGATGTGTTTGTTATATTGTTGAGGCGCCACCTTTTGTCTGCACACGGAGCAGCACGTTGACGCAACAGCAGCAGCCACATGGTTAATTTAACATGTTTAAAAAAAAACAACAACTTTCCTTTAGGTGCTTTGGCTGTTAAAAACAAAATAATGTAAATATTTGCTGAAGTATTACAGTAGAAATATCTTTCATGAGTATAACAGTTATTGAAATGTATTTACTTATATTTTGACTATATTAGCTTGAAATGCTAATTCTGTGTAATATCCTTATCTTTTTGTATCATATGCTGTAATATCTGCTGATATTGTAGCTCACTGGGCTGACTTACTGGAGCAACAAATGAAACTGATCCACTGCTATCCTTGCTGCTTTGAAAAACATTAATAGGGTAGCTCAGATATTCAAGGAAAACTTCCCAACAAACTTAAAAAACAGACAAAATTAAAATGACTTGCTCCTTATTTAAGTCCCTATTTATCTCATTTTGATGCAGTCCCTCAGGCTTCCATACATACAGACGTAAATGTGTGCCAGAGATTGACACGAGTCAGTGATGTTATACATAGCCAGTCCTTCCAATTTTTACTGCTTATTCAGTTTGCAGGGGTAGCAGTCTATGCCAAACCTCCTCTAGTGCTTATCAGCAGAGAAAGGAGTCTCCTCAAAGAGGCCATTTCATTTTTTTCCCAGTTGAGCACCATGGCCTCACACATGGAGGTGCTAATGCTTGTCCCTGCTGCTTTGCACCTAGGTACAAACAGCCCTAGTCGCAATCTCAGATGGAGGTCAGCGCTAAACAAGCCATCAGGGACACATCATCTCCAAAAAGCAAAGATGAGACCATGAGGCCACCAAACCTTCCACTTGCTTTGCATGGAAAATCTGTTATGAATAGTATGGTGACAAAGAGCAAGCTCTGGCATAGTCCAATGTTGGCTAGGAACATGTCTGGTTTATTGCCAGAAATCTAAATTATGCTCTTGATATGATTGTATAGGGACCAAATAGCCTGTAACAACAACCCTGATAATGCACAATCTCAAAGCACCCCTCTCCCAGACTGCACCAAGGGATACATAGCATATCTAGACTGTTTGTCCAAACTCTCACATACCTTTAGATATCCTCAAGAGGATGAAGAAATAGTAGTTTTAGACAACCAAGACGAAAACTGCATTAAAAAAATAAATTCTGTAGACATTTCTACAAACAGGGTGGATAAAAATGGGCCTGCAGTGACAACTGTGGAATCAGGACAGTGTTCTAGTCTTGCTCTGTACCCTTGGTTAATTTAGGTTCCTGCTTGCCAGTTGATGCCTGATGTCTTAAGGCTGATGTGTCAGTGCCGACAGCCACCCTACCCTCTGCCAGCTCCTTTCAACTTACATCCTACAGCTGTTTGTGTTTGGCAGGATGGAGTAACACACTGAGCATTACTTACATGCTTCCACGTAAGCAGCCCTGACATGCCATACATTAAGGAACCTTTATCTGTCTGTTCTTCACCTATCTTAGCAAGGGGACCAGAGTCAATGGCAAGTTGAGTTCAGCGGTCTCATTTTTGGGTTCTAGGTAACATCATCAAAAGCATGTCACAACTGTTTGTCACTTCATAGCAGTGACATTAGTTCAGATAACAAACCACACCTAACATGCTTGTGACACTACACTGACTGTACATGATGTACAGTCACCAAAATCCAACAACTTTATCTGTCAATAACTTCACATTTTTTCATGAAATTTTAATGTTCCAACTGCATCAGTTCATGCTAATATACACAAGTGACGTATTGTAGACATTAATACATGCTAAACCTTTTTGTTATGGGATATTCCATCTCAAATCATTGTGGGCCTTCTGCAACACCATCTGTCATTTGGCTAAAAATCAAAAGTGTGCATATAGAATATCTCGAAACCTATTAATGATAAAAAGCCTGATATTTTTACTGACCTTTCTTACCATAAAAATTGAATTAACATCTGTAATTTGGAACAGATACATAAAAAATGTGAGAGTATTAGCTGGTTAAAATATCAAAGTAAAAATGAAAAGCTTCCTCTGATGCACAGACTAATAATATATATATGTTAAAATAATAATCAAAATTCAAATTGCAAATGACATTAGTGACATTATCTGAATGTTACTACAGTTCATCCAGAACATTCACAGTGCTTCACTTGTTCCACATTTGTAATGTGGACCACCCTCCACTCCTGGGAACACTCTCTGACACGGCAACATTTAACATCACTCATTTGATTTCCAAATTCAAACTTATGATCCTGAAACTCTCGTTACCTCCAAAACACTATTTACACACTCCATGGTGCAACATGGTAAACCACTTTGACTCCACCTTACTCTTAACTTAGTGAATGACACAATATTTTATTCTTGACATTCTCCTTCTGTCTTACAAGGCTCCATTTAAAAAGGATATGACAATTTTTTTATTATTTGTGATTGCTATTTTAAATGTTTCTATGATTTCACTGATTATCATTATTATCATGTGTAAAATGTGTTTTTGTTTTGTAACATTGATTTTGGTAAGTTTTATAAATACATACTATATTACATCTGATGGATAAGGGTAGCTAATTCATTCCAACTCTTGGGGCTGATTTGGCTGGTAAATCAGTTTGCCCCTTCCCAGCATCATTGCAGATTAACCGTGGCTAGATTCATGCATCGTAAATAAGTTACAGCTAGCTTAGGCTTGGCCTGCTTGCTTGTTGATATTATTAATTGGGTGTTGTCCTGACCCAATCACTCCTGGAACCCTCACCTGCTCTGTCCTATCTTTCACAAAGCCCCAGACACATGTGACTGATCATTCCAGAGAACATGTCTCCTCTGCATGTTTTACTCTGCATCCGATGCTTTACATTGCACTTGGTGATGTAAGGCTTGGATGCAGCTGCCCGGCCATGGAAA
>VOQK01026597.1:22886-35676 GCA_015052645.1 Benitochromis conjunctus
AGTTTGGTCACCTAGGCATAGTCCTGAAAAACCTCCTTTTAATGATCCTCACCTTCACCGACTTCATCTTACTTCCCAACATTCGTTCGATTTCATCAGAGTAGTCCTTCACCAGGTCTTGTCCATCTACCTCTATGATCTTAATGATTGGCTCCACATCCTTCAATTTCTGAGAGGAAAACAAAGACAAAGTCAAGGACACCAGAGGTTTTTTGATATATAAAATAACAACACAGCATATTTAAAATGTATTTCAAAGCGCTTTATACATCATGCCCCATTCACCCACGCACACACATTCCTACAAGCACCTTCTTCAGCATCTAACTGCTCTTCTATCTATCATTTCAACACATCCGCACTCAGGTGAACGCATCAGAGAGCAACTTGGAGCAGCCAAGGCCCCTGAGCTCCTGAGCTACAGCCACCTAAATACAGTTTTGGTAACAACAAAGAAAAGCAATGAATCTGTATATTAAGTAAACATAAACTTTGGAAAGACAAACTCACTGAGTGTGATCAGTTATTATGACATTTCAGCATACTCCCAACAAGGTCTGATGCCTTATCTTGTGTTTACAGTATAAATAAAATGCGGCTGCCTTTTTTATGAGATAATTCAGATTTAATCAACCGTAGTAGAGGTCTCTCTCTCTCTCTCTCTCTCTCTCTCTTTCTCTGTATGTGTGTGTGTGCTTGTGCGTGCTTGTCTGTATTTTTATACTGAGGGGATATCTGAGGTAATTGGGTCACTTTCTCTGGATCAAGAAGCTTGAGGTGGATCAACCAGCTGAGTGTGAGATGGGTCAGCCCAGTCTGGGTATTTACACTCTGAATCTCTTCATTAAGTCACTCCCTAATTCCAATTAGTTCAAGCTGCCCAAACTGAAGCAAATACACAAGCATAGGCAAACATTTAGTCCAACCTCTGTGAATATCTTCTAGCTCAGTCCTGCACACTTGCCATATAAAGAGCACAAAGGTCTATGGAGTCACAAAAAGGGTTTCTCAGTGGTTGTTTTGCATCTTAGAGGAAGGGGCCTCAGTGGAAATCTAACCTAGTGTACCTTCGATTGTGATGGGTTGCTGCAGAGTGACCTATCACTGCAGTGCAACGTTGTTCAGAGAGATCAATTCAGTTGAATTTTATTTCTCTAGCACCAAATCTCAACAACAATCATCTCAAAGCACTTTATATTGTCCGATAAAGACCCTACAATAACACAGAGAAAACCCCAACAATCATATGACCTCCTATGAACAAGCACTCGGCAAGAGTGGGAAGGAAAAGCTCCCTTTTAACTGGAAGAAACCTGCAGCAGGACCAGGCTAGGGAGGGGTGGCCATCTGCCATGACCAGTTAGAGGTCAGGGGAGGAAGACAAGACAAAAGACATGCTGTGGAAGAGAACTGATGATGATAATAACTAATGATTAAATGCTGAGACATGTATAAATACAAAGTCAGTGAAAAGACTTTCCTTTGTCAATAAGGAAAGTCTTAAGCCTAATCTTAAAAATAGAGAGGTTTTATGTCTCCTGGATCCAAACTGCAAGATGGTTCCATAGAAGAGGGGCCTGACAACTGAAGGCTCTGCCTCCACATACTACTTTTAAATACTCTAGGAACAACAAGTAAGCCTGCAGTGTGAGAGTGAAGACCTCTATTGGGGTGATATGGTACTATGAGGTCTTTAAGATAAGACAGGGCTGATTATTCAAGATTGAGAATGTAAGAAAAAGGATTTAAAATTAAATTCTGGACAAGGATCCAACGAAGAGAAACCCGTATAAGAGATAGAGCTGGACAAGAGATATTGTGCAAATGCAAGAAAGCAGTAGTAATATTTGTTTAATTCACACATTGGTGTGCTTACAATATCCTGATCAAAGATTAGTCCAGGATTCTTCACAGTGTTGCTGGAGGCCAAGGTAATGCCATCCAGAGTAAGTATCAGGTTAGACACCATGCCTCCAGGATTTTTAGGGGCAAGAACAATAAACTCAGTGTTATCTGAATGGAGGTCATCCAGGTCTTTATGTCTTTAAGACATTCCCACAGTTTAACCAGTAGGTGTGTGCCATCTGGCTTCATGGATAAAGCTGGGTATCATCTGCATAGCAGTAAAAATGTATGTTATGCCATCTGAAGATACTGGCAAGGGAAACCATGAATAATGTCCACAGAACTGGTTCGAGCGCAGAGCTTTACAAAACAGGGATCCAACGAAAAAATGAAAACGATGTTGAAAACTAGAAGCATTCAGAGAGTGCGAACCGCCAAGGAAGTCCTCTTTAAATGTACTAAGTTTGTAGTGTAGTAAAAACAAGTGCAAAGTGCAGGCTTTTTTAAAACCTGCCTTCTTAAAAACACATTTAATACTCTTGATATCATTTTGAGTGCAATTGTTTTCTATTATTTATGTGGATATATTACATGTACAACATTCATTTCATTGTTTAGTAAATGAGTTTTAATGTTTAGTAATAAATATCAAATGAAAACAAGTGTTCAGGTTTATATTGTTTTTCAAAAACATTACGGCAAAGGTCAAATGTCTGTGATATTAGATATCTTTATACAGTGTGTATGTTGACAATACATAGCACATATGTAAGAATCATACTTTCTAAGTCATAAGGCACAAAAAATTGTGACCAATAGTTTATTAAATTGACTTTGAAGACCTCGATGGATGTAAGCCAGATTTTAATGGAGTGCTAACATGACCCCACTCTACACCCCTACAGTTTTATCAGAATTCATTCAAACCTTTTCAAGCTGTGATATTTAAAGAATGATGACGCATGGATACAAGCACTACCAAAAACATCCTTGGCAGAGGTAATTACCTGTAGCATCATTTGTCTCCTAATAAATCCGTATTAGGGCTCTCAGCTGCATGTGCCCTTAGTTTTAAATGATCATTTCCAAGCTGGATTTGTTTCAGGATATTCTGACTTCCTGACTTGCTGTATTTTATCTGTGTATGCTGATCTCTCATTCATAGCGAGAGAAAACATAACAACATAAAACCTGCAAGGCAGAAAACAACGATAACTGGGGGTCATTTTGGTTCCTATACACGCATGTTGTTTATTCTGCAGGAGGTGGATGCGTGTTTGAAAGCATACAAACTGCTGACTGCTTCTGACGGATCTAAATCTGACAGATAAATGGATGAATGTCTAAAATCAGAACAGGCCACAAATCCTGACGCTGGTAAAGAGGGCTCAGTCCTCAATCTGGGCATTATCGTGATCCCTGGGTGTGTGTGTTTGTCCTGGCAAACAAGCATAAATGTGCATGCGCACACACACACACACACACTGATAGGCACGCTCACCAGCATACACAAATGCACATCCGAACTCCTCCAATTGCACTTTGTTTCCAGTTCAAACAGTCAGAAGCCTCAGGACCAGTTTGAGGCTGAGAAACCGAGAAACTCATATCTAAAACACACTTTGGCCATGTTTTAATTATTAAAACATGGACATTTTTACATGAAAATTCAACCCAAATGAATACAACACCAGAAAAGACAAGTCATATTGTATTGTAGTGGCTAAGTCAATGGAGACAAATACAAACCTCAGTGGTTTATGAGACTTTTTTGTAGAACCTACAGAGTCAAAGCTCCAGAAATATGAAAGGCTGAAATCTTAGTTTTAATAGTATGTGATCAATGTTCCCTAAAGATGCTGTTTTTAGACACATGTGCCAAAGAATTGCTCAGTCAGCATTTATGCTTTCTTGCAGCCTTGTGCAAATGTTCGGTAGAAGTCAGAGGCTTCTCAAAATGACAAATCCTGGAACTTTTTCTGTTTGTTTTTTTAGAAAGACTTGAAATTAGTTTTTACCAGTTTTCTTTTTGCTTTATTTACCTTCTGCAGCAGCAGCGATCCGGAGTATTTGGTTGCAAACTCTCGAAGTTCTGCAGAGAATGTCAGCGCCCACTGTTGCACCCTGCAAGACAGAAAGACAACAGACAATATCAAGAACTCACATTACAGACGGTTAGAAAACCACAAGAAGACACAAACAAAAGATATGGAAAGAAAACAAAAGCAAAGGAAAATCTCACCACTAGATGTCAGTAGATTGCAGTTTGCAGTCAACTGAACTGTGCATTATCCTAACAGACAAACAGCTCTGGCTGTACAGTGAGTGTAGGTTCTCAGTCTGTTGTTTACCTCAGCTGTCAGTGTGTCCACGTCTATTTGGGCTGTAAAACACTGTGAAACGAGTGCGATAAACGTCGATGAGTCAGAGGAGCTCACGTCTGTCCGATGACAGCCATCGGTGAGCTGTTGAGGATATCGTCAATTTTTCTCTTGCTAAGCGCTGCTGCTTGTGCTGTTGTTGCCATTGTTAGATCCAATTCAAAGAAAGTTTCACCAACATTGTTGGACTCTGAAACTTTCATACAATGTGAAAATTTGATCAAACTGTCTATCAAGAGAAAGTGTGATCTTTTTGAGTGTGACTTCATAGTAGAAGAGTTTGGTTGTTGAACCTCCCTGCGTGCAGTCCAGGCCTTTCACTGCCTGAGAACATTTGGAGCATCAGGAAACCAAGAATAGAGGAAAGAAGAGCCAGAGCTGCTGAGCACCTCTATCAGACAAGAATGGGACAACGTTCCTCTCCCAGAAGTCCAGCAGCAGCTCTCCTGAGTTCCCAGATGTTTAAAGTAGAGTTAAAAGTAGAGTAGATACTTCACAGAGGGAAACATGGCCCTGTTCCACCAGTTTGAGACGTGTCGCTGCCATCAAAATTAGGGAGGAGATCCTCTAGGACACCATCCGTCATCTCATTAGAAGCATGGCCCAGCGCTCTCAGGCATGCATACAAGCATGCGGGGGCCATAGCAACTACTGAAACGATGTGACATCCTTTTATTCCTAACACATTATGCAGTCCATATCTGTATCGATATCCAGCATGAATTTTTTTTTGTCACTGAGAACTGATGTGTTTTCAAATTTTTCTTTTAATTTTTCAGATATATAGGTCGTGCCACATATTATTTGTGTTAGGTTTCACACTGTGTACTTACTGATTTGAATATATGAGGTTTATCAGTTTTTATTCCTTTATAGTATGATTCACCCTGCTTGGTTTCCTGATTCATGTGGATTGCGTTTGACCACCTGGGCGGGCTGGCCTGATTTGTAGCACCTGTCTGAGTTGCTATCGATGCCAGCTGGGTTTGAATAACGCAGTGTGCCGGACCTTTTGATCTCCATCTGTTACATACACGCTCTCCTCTTACTTCTTTGATTAAACATTGAAATATTAGTTGAGGAAAGCATTACAGCAAAAGGGTCATAAAAGAAGCTTATGTTTAAAATGTGCTGTTAGCCACTGCATGCTATAATTCATTGTTGCACCCAGCCTAACTGGACTCACACTGAGCGTGGAACACATCTCATCAATGGTCTAAGTTGCAGAAAGGCAGGGACCCTTTATCTATACTATAGCACCACTTAACAACAGAACTTTTCATCGCCGAGTAAAGTTGTTACAGTGCTGTCAGGTGACCGTGTGTTTCCATGACAACGCTTGGCTCAGCAGCGGTGCGTTACAGCAGAAAAAGGCCCTTAAATATGACAGTGACGAAAGAGATTTAGATAATCTGCTCCTCATCTGGGTCACAGCAGGGAGCTGCAGGGGTCCACTCAGCGCAGACCCACAGCAATGCAACAAGGCAACGCAACAAAACTGCAGTCCAGGAGACTGACAAAAAGTTCAAGTTCTGGTTTGTGTCACAACAGCAAAACGGACAGTTAACACAACAGACACTATAATCTTTCTATCATATGATGTAGAAATATATAATAGAATAAAATACGTAGAGAGGAGCTCAGGGGAGATGTAGAAGAGTGAAGTACTATAACCATCCGTAAAAACCAGTGGAAGCTTTGTCACGGTTTCTGCACTTCAGCCAGTGGTGACGTCTCAAAGCTGACAATCACTGATTGTGAACCGAGACCATGCACACACATGCTGGTTAAAGCTCCATCGTGTCATAGATGCACACGATCCAGAAACACAGCCAAAACAGTTTGTTTCAGACAGAGGATGACCTGAAGAGCAAAACTATAAATGTGGATATTAGGAGAATAGTCATCACTTTAACCATTGTGAGGGAAAACGTCATCAGAATATTCCAGGTCCAGCTGATGAATAATTACACGTAATGAAGATGCGACACTTCGTACAGGCAGACAGAGACGCGAGAGAGAGAGAGTTTACCCAGCATGTGTGGAAGAGGAGGGTAACGCTCCATCTGTTCTGGACATTAATCCTCTAAGTTCACTGCAGACACACACACAGACACAGTAAATACACTGTGGGCTTGTAACAGGTTTGACAATAACCCATGTAACACACACTGCTCTGCTATAGACGTAACTAATTACTGTTCATTTAAATTATGGGTGCTAGATTCATTTGATGAGTCATTTAAACTATGAAATGCTACGTAACATCATGCAAATGTCTTAATATATATGAGCAACTCTCAGCAGCAAGAAGTGCCAAAACAGTATTTTCTTAAAACCCATGATGTCATCAGTGATAATGTAATTTTTCTTATATTTTTATCTCTTTTTCTTTAATCCAGGAACTCTTTCCAGTATAAAATTTTAATAACAATAATTTAGTTTGAATTGTTTTTACTTTATGTGCTTTTTCCCGTGTAAGTGTAACTCTTCTCTCCATTTTCTCTTTACTGTTTCACATATCACGAATGGCAGATTTTGGCCGCTTTAAATAGAATAAAAAATTTGACCCGGGAACATTTTATCAGGAGGATGGCTGGATAACATCTTATAGTTACGTATTTTAAAATGTAACAGTCAGCAGAACAACCCAAAATAATTCAGTGTGAGCTCAGAGAGATGATGAACGTCCATAAACTGCTGGAAGATTGAGCTGGAGTCATGGTAGGCTCTGGTTTGCTTGTGTTTCTGTCTCGCTCCTGTTTCCCTTCTTCAGGTCTTGGCTGGGTTGGGCAGCAGGGCTCTGCCTTTGGGTGGAGTTGTCACCATCTCCTCCTCCTCTGTCTCCAAATATGTAAGGACCAGCTCACACATCCATTCTTTGCCCAACTGTCTGCTTTGCCAGTGTGGTAATCAGACCCTTCCTTGTGACCTTCCCTGTGTTCAGAAGAGCTCTACACCCCTCCTGGACCTTACCACCCACCCTTACATGTAAGCCTGCACATTCACTCCTTTCTACTCTTGAACGCAGCCTGCTTCTTCTGGATCTACTCTCCTCTCTCCCAGTGAACCTTCGTCTAAGGCCGAGAGCCCGTCTCCAAAAACGTAACGTCTCCTGAAATTCAGCCTTTTGTGCCAGTGTCCTCTATCCTAGAGAAATTCCCCCATGGAAGTTTTTCTGTGTTTTAACATCAGTGCTTCTTGTAAACATTAAAGGTCTTCAGTTTGATCAGGTCAGCCTCTTTCTGGTTGTGCATTAGAGTCCACTATGCCTTTGGTGTTCATGCCTTGATAAGCGTCCGCCTTTAGTTTCCAAACTGTTTAACTTAAAGCAGCAATCCTTGATGAATCTCTCTTAGTGTCCTCCATCTCTCTGCAGATTTACGTTTTAGTTTATTTGCTGTATTTAATCCTTTATTTACTGCCTTTAAAACACTTCAGTCGCTCATCCTGTCCTCCTTCAGTACATGCTTGAATCTTCTCTGAGCTCTTTCCCTTTTCCTCCTGCCTGGCAGCTTTATCTACATCATCCTTTTTCCATACTATCCCTCCTCTGCACATATCCAAACCATCCATCCTGGTGACTCCCAATGAAATCCTTACCATTTAAAAAAAATTTATAAAGGAATCACCTACACTGCCTATAAGCTTATAATGTCACATGTCAAATATCTGTGAGTTGTTGATAACAACAAAAAGGGTAGTGCTCACTATAGAGAGCAGTCCTCCCCCCTGTAAACTCATCTGTTCTGAGTTGCCTTGTTTTTCTGACACCTAATTTTAATTATTATCCTTTTCCAAAAAAAATAATAAAAAATTAAAATACATTAAAAGTACTGGCAGGCATAGGAGCCTTTAATATAAATTTAGAGCAAGGATTGTGTGGAGAATGTTAAAGTGTATTTCTTGTGTTCAGAGGTGTGAATAGACAGCTGAGATTCTGGGTTGGTATTCCTGTTACTGAAAGACTGATTGTGTGGGTCATGAACTCCAGACAGTGATGGCAAAACCAGGTCGGTCCATAGAAGAACTAGAAGTACGCTCTTCGGTTCAGGTGAGTACACACCATACCGCTGTGCAGTTACTGGACAGTCACTTGTTCTCGCCTGCATCGATGTTGGTTAATGTGTAGAAATGTTCTGGGCTGCAGTCCACGTGTGAAAACAGCTTCCCGTGTGAGTCTGAGGGGGCAGAGCCCTATAAAGCATTTTATTTTCTCACATTTAGAGTTCTAACAGTACCAGCTGATCAGTTTAGATTCACCGTTAGGCGAATATACTGCAGCATATATGTAAGCAACAATGTCCCATCCGTCTCCAATTCAATCTAAAAATGCTCCCAAAATAAATCCTCCATCAAGATCACCTCTGAAGTCTATTCAGCTAATCCCCTGTGCTGAGGGGGATCTGCCCAGCAGACTGACTGACAGAAAATACACAACCATCATTTCATTTCACAACCAGGTCAAAGGTCAGCAGTCCAGACAGCGACTTGGAGCGATGTCAACGTTTTTTTTAACTGCTTAACTAACTCATCGTGGTGATGTATGGCAAAAAAAATCGGTTTTATGTACTCTCTAATACAACCCATAAGACAGCTTTATGATTATACCTGGAGACAAGCTACGGTTAACTGTGCACTATTATTAAATACTTGTTTTCGTGCCAAGTGTTTATAACACAACCAAAAAGGAAGACTTTCCCCGAGTTTCCCGGCTGCCTCTAACAGCCTGTAGACTGTGTGCGGGTTGGATTTAAGGCATAAGGCTTTTATACTCGCGCCTGCCTCTGTGAACCTCATCTGCCACCTTATAGAGTCACAGTTAGCAACACTAGCTCAAATCAGCCAACAGACGCCATCAATCACTGACATCAACAAACGAGCCGCTCCCACAGATGACACACAAATGTTACAAAAGGGACAAAAAAAAGTCACTTTAATCTAGTGAAGCACTTTTGGTCAAATGTTAATGTGACCAGTAACGAGGAAGAACTGGTGACTACATCAGCACGACTTTGATCCATGCATGGATGCATGAGCGCGTAACCAAGCACCAGCAGGATGGTACAAAGTGATAACTACAGCTGGCTGGATGAAAAACAAAGCATTCAATAGATCGATACTTTACATGAACCTTGCAAAATAAATAAAATAAATCCTAGAAAAATTACTATTGTGTGTGAAATACATGCATGATCATGTACATCAGAACTGCCAGTGAAGGTGAACTCTGCAGCTTCTTATTTTATTTTGTTGGTGATGCTATCTGTGACGGCCTGCCAGGAAGTCTGACAACTGCGGATACAGTATAGCGTTACCTCAGCTACTGCTCACTGTGTGACACTGGTACAAAGCCCTGCTTCCTTAGCTCTGCATGTCACAGCAGCTGAAGTGGATTTGCAGGGGTTTAGGTGCGTTTGTAGCCAGGTGACGTTGCCCTGTTTGTCCAGGCCTATGGCGGTTTGGCGGAGAATGTGGGTCAGGCTTGGAAAGGTGACCCTGGCCAGCGAGCCATGCTGGCCCACAGATGGTGATGAGGAGGGAGCGTGTGAGGAAGCTGCAGCAGTGCAGGACTGCAGCTGCAGGGAGCTGCTGCTCTCTAACTGCCTCACAGGTTCATGATAATGAGCTTCAACAGCAGCAAAACAGACAATACAAAACCACAAATATGTACTTTGTATGTCACAAACAGTATATAAGAGAAAAACAGAGTTTGTACAATTCTAATGAGCTTGAAAATCAATATTTGGTACGACCACCTTTATTCTTTAACAGCCTGAACTCTCTTAGGCAGCTTTCTTATATATTTCCTTAAAGAGTCTTCAGGAAATGTTCTCTGGAATTCTTGAAGGATGTTCAAAGCTCTTTGGACGTCGGCTGCCTTTGTTCCTGTTCTCTGTCAGGACGGCCCCACACTGCTTTGATAATCTGGAGATCCAGACTGTGGGGAGGCCAATCCATGACTGAAAGCATTCCAGTGTTTTTCTATCAGGTGTGTTTTTATTGCGCTTGCAGTGTTTGGAATAATTGTCACAATGAAAAATGAAGCCACTGTCAATGAGACGCTTTCCAGATGGTGTTGGTCGATCAACATCTGCATTCTTAATTTCATAAATTCTGGAAAGATCTCAGACGCCACCGACTGAAACGCAGCCTCAAACCAAACCAAGCCTCCTGCATGTTTTACAGATGTAGACACTCAGTCTCGTGGTTCTCTTTCTGACCT
This sequence comes from Benitochromis conjunctus, assembly GCA_015052645.1. Taxonomy (NCBI): domain Eukaryota; kingdom Metazoa; phylum Chordata; class Actinopteri; order Cichliformes; family Cichlidae; genus Benitochromis; species Benitochromis conjunctus. The sequence goes on from VOQK01026597.1 coordinate 33,339, forward strand.
CCTCTGTACATACCAAAAGGTTGATTCTGTTCATCTTGTTCATAGATGGTCATGAGAATTTGCATATTAATGATCATGAACTGACCTCCCAGCCCATTGTTCCTTCAGTGCTGCTAGTTTCAGTCATTATGCAAATGTGCTGTTTATAAGGTTGGAAACCTGCAGTCAGCTGAGACTGAAGAAGTCACCTGATGATGATGAAACGTTTCTCCCACTGAAAACGTCCAGATGAACACAATCAACCTATTGAGATTTATTTACCTGGATTATTGAGCATGCATCAAGACATCCTCTGTACATATTAACAACAATTTGAACCAGAAACTCAAAATAAATGCGGAGTGGCACAAGACAGTTACATAAGACCGTATTACAGCTAAAAAAACGTTTTAAAGGACCAATTCTGGAGCTCTGTGTTTTATCAATCAATGCAGAAATGCCCAAGCCTCACAGAGGCCTGGTTCTGCCCTGGATATGTCTGAAACATCTCACCTAGGACCCATCCAATTAGCATCCTAGTCAGATGTCTGAACCTTCTCCACTGGCTTCTTTCAAAGTAGAGGAGCAGCATTTCTATTATGAGCTCCTCAACCTGTCTTTAAGGGTGAGTCCAGACATCTTTCAGGGGAAGCTCATTTCTGCTCCATGCATCCATGAGCTTATATTTCCAGCTGCCTCCCACAGGTTGCACACATCGAACATGTAGACAAAAATGTGCAGAGCAATGCGTTTCTTATTCCAACAAAAGAAAACGTTTGCAAAGCACAAAAACCTGACACAGCATAGAACCTAATAGCAACGTAACTGCAGCTTTTTGGCCAAACTGGATGCTGTACTCAAGTTTATGTGACCCACGTTGAACAGCGTGACTTATAATAACCTTTTGGGTTTCCTAAATCTGAGTTTTTAGAAGTGTGACGTCAGTTTTAACAGTCACACCTGCAAATCTCAAAGACAGAGGAGAGCAGATTTCAGTGAGTCCTGAGGGAAAACAGCCTGCTGAAACACAGCTATTCTCTCAGGACCGCCGTGAAAGCGCAGTGCACTCTGGGAGTGGACTATCAGAAGCTTCAGCTCTCTGGAATGAGCCCATACAGGGCTACACGCTTACTATACCCTATATGTGTTCACATTAACATGTCATTAATGTTACCATTACTGTGAATGACCTTCAGCTTTCCCATCTATGGGTTTCCAAAGATATCTACCCTCTTGAAATAATGCAGGCCTTTGAAAACCTTTTTAAGCCTCTGCGGAGCTTCTGAGAAGTAAACGTTATGCACTTACGTCTCAGGTGGGATCTTCATCTGAGTCTCAGCTGTGATCAAAAGGCAAAAAATTCCCATTAGCCTCAAGAGGTTCCTCATTCCCAACGCATCAGTGCTGTCCATCCTGTATCCCTGACGTCCAGACATCGAGCTCCTCGCGGCTCAGACTTTAAAGGCAGATTCTCAAACTGGGAGAAGCTCTGAGTGTTCAACAAGATGATAAAGAGTTTGTAGGAAATGGTTTCCTCATGTTGGCTAAAGACAGGAAAAGGTGACATTTATAGTTACAGACTTTTGACCCTGAACTCTTTCCATCATGTCTGAATAAACTCGTCCTGCCGCCAGCATCTTCTGTGTTTGCTTCAGCCTCTCGTCTTCATCAGAGCAACTTCCGAAAGATCCAGAGTGACTCAAAATCATTGCACACCGGGACAAAGAGTTAAAAATCCATGCGACTGTCCACAGGAAAAAGCTCTGCAGCAAGTTCCTCCAGGTTACTCCTTATGGAACCAGGAACAATGAGTGGGCGCATTTCACCACTTTGCAGCTATTAAAGAATACATAAAGTGGGTGGTCTGCAGAAGACACCACAACCACTTGCCTACCCTGTCACCCAATCTGTGGTGTAATCCACTTGGATTAAAAACTCCTCTTCCTCATGGAAGAGAGCGTCACAGAGAGAGAGAGATGAGTGGGGAGGGATTGGAGCAGGGGATTGGATGCAGGCTCTGCTTTATCAGAGAGGATTAGAGCAATTTCTGGAGACAGACTCCCCAGCAACCAATCACAGCTGCCGTAGAGAGAAAAAAGAGAAAGCAAAGGTTCAGTTTGGCTGCACAAAGAGAGACAGAGAGCCGCTAACAAAGATGCCACAACACACACAAACACACACTCAGACAGTCAGCTGATTGACAAAAAAACCCCACATTCGAGCATTCACATTAATTACATTTTACTGACACACACGCATGCACACACACACACACACACACGCACACACACACACACACACACACACACACACACATGCACACACACACCTACACACACACACACACACAATCCAAGGT
>VOQK01026598.1:0-26613 GCA_015052645.1 Benitochromis conjunctus
GGAATGATGGTGGAGGCTTTGAGGCATGTGGGAACGACAGCCTGGCTCAGTGATGTATTAAAGATGTCTGTGAAGACATCTGTGAGTTCCACAGCACAGTCCCTCAGTGCTTGTCCAGGGATGTTGTCAGGGCCTGGGGCTTTTCGTGTGTTGATCCTGGCAAGGGATCTCCACACACTGTCTGGGGATAGTGTCACCACCTGGTCGTTGGAGGTGGTGGAGTCTTCTGTGCAGGGGTGTCTCAAAGCGAGCGAAGAATTCGTTTAGCTCATCTGGTAAAGAGGTGGAACCGACAGGGGTCTGCGGAGTGGGCTTGTAGTCTGTGATGGTTCCTTGCCACAGCCTCCGAGTATCTCTGCTGTCGTTGAAGCTTTGTAAAATACTTCTGGACTATTGCCTTTTCACCTCTCTGATGCCACGTGACAGGTTTGCCTTTGCTGTTTTTAGGCTCACCTCATCCTTGGCTCTGAAGGCTGCATTTCTCACCCTCAGGAGCCTGTAGACCTCACCTGTGAGCCATGGCTTCTGATTGGCCCAGACAGTGATAGTCCTGGTCTCAGTGACATCAGCAATGCATTTTGAGATCTAGGCAATGACAGTTTCTGTATATAAGTATTACAAACTTGTGGTCTTAAGTTTTTGTGTGTGTGTGATGACTTTGAAAATAAAGGCCTTAAGAGGTCATTTAAAAATGTATATTTCAAGAAAAAAAATCTTGTTATCTTATCCGCACACAATAATTCTAGTCACATTTCAACGTAAATTAAAGTAAAACTCAGATGAGCTTTACGCAGTTACGCAGTGACGCATCGTGTTACGTCACGTAACTCTGCGTAGGGCGTAGCATTCTGTGGTCCGCCGCCAAATTCAAACAACGAAAGAAGAAACGGAAGCTACAGGCGGCTAAAAGCCACAGAGAAGCGACTACTTTTACAACTGACGCTTTCAGGTAAGCTCTCTGACAGCAGTTGTCTCAGCAGTTTTTAGTTTTTATACTTAATTGAGACGATGTTTTGTCGTGTAAACTGAAATACTTTTTTTCTAGCTAACCGTGGCTTCGGGGGCACAGCCCTCTTTTGTTTTGTTAATGATTCACTGACTTTTATGGGTTAAGGCACCATTTGACAACAGTGGCACAATTTGACAGCGTTTTCATGTAAAGGCAAGTGAAAGGTAAACTTTAATTCATATTTGTAGCTTAAGGCTGTTATAACCTCCTCAGAGCAACCCATTCTTGGGTTAAGTTGAACACTTGACCAGGAGCATTGTCCCTATTTAACAAAAGCCACGGAGCTTTCTAACACGATTACTGCTGCTTGATTGTAGGATTGTTACGGCTCATTTTTCACCTTTTCCGTCCTTTGTTCACTGACATTTTCCACATTTTTTGCCAGTGACAAGGGAAATATTTCCTAAAGCAACAGTTAGGCTTAATTAAGCTCAAATTTGAGGATTTTTAAGAAAAATCTTTGTCTTAACGTGTAACATTTTCTTATTTTGGTCTATCAGTCCAAAGAAATATTCAGGTTTCATTTATAGCATGCAGTAACAGTAGTGTTAAAAATGTTATTTATGTAAAACTTATTCATACAGATCACTTTTTATTTTCACAGCTCGGTCATATAGGCCTGCTCAGTGATGGATGGTGTTGGTAAAGCTGTGGTTGGAGTCTGGCGGGCACACACAGTCCTGGATGAGTCTGATGGGGCAGAGAGCTCCCCAGAAGCCCCCGACCGTTTCCGCAAACTTCGGTCCTCATCTTCACTCAACTCTCTGAGAATGTCACTGAGGAAGCGACTCCCGCTGCGATCTGTCCAGACCAACTCCCTCCCTGAGAATCCGACCTGGGAAACCATGAAGGAGCAACCAAAGACCGGCGCAGTCCGCAAGCTTACTCGCAGTGCTTGTAACTCTATCACTGGGGTGTATCAAGTAAGATTAACTACTGCCTGGAAACACAAGTGCCATTTATTTTTATTTTTGATTATTATCAGTCTCAACAAAAGCCATCAGCAAGTTATTCCAGAGTTGTTTTTTCCCCTCTCTCTCAGAGGTTGCAGAGGACCAGAGAATTTTCCCGTGAGGAGTGTTTGGTAGCGACCCCAGGTCGTGATGAAGAAAATGCTGGTGCATCAAATTCTTGCACTCCGGGACGTACACCTCATCGGGCTGCAACACCCAGGCGCACACCCAGAGCAGCAGGTACACCCGGGCGTACTCCAGGCTCCAGAGGACGCAGGACTCCTGAAGCATCCGTAAGAGGAGTGAAAACAGGAGGTGGCAGGAGGCAACTGGTTCGCATGGCTGCTGTACGAAGTCCTTTTGCCTCTCCAAACACGCAAAACCAGAGGATGTGAGTTGGATTCACTCTTTATGCAACTTTTTTTTTTTTCTTTTACTTTGTTAGTTTATCAGACTTTATTTTTTTGTAGCGTGCTTTTATTTCAGTGGATTCCTCTGAGGTTGTGTCAGGAAGGTCATCCACTATTTAAAAAAAAAAAAAAACTACAGCAGCTGAATGTAGCTCACTTGAATTTTGGTATTTATCTTTCTCTGCTGAATGTTTTGTTTTTATGATCTAAAATAGGAAATTTGACCAAGATTTGGAGTCAGTTTCCAGTGGACTCAGGAGGCTCAAACATCTGTCAAAGGCCTTTGATGACATCATTGGCAGAGATAACAGGTAACATTTTTTATTTTAGTGAATTGTTTTGATATCTTAATCATTGGCTGTGTGGTAAATTATACAGAAGTGTTTGTATTATGTGTGTTATTAGTTTTCACCAAATAGGGTAATTAACTGAAAAAAAGAACATGTTAAGTTTTGTTACCTTTTTCTATAATCACCACTAAAGACGTGTTTTGTTGGTAAATTAAGGTTTTGTGTAACCGAAGAAGCCATTAGTCCATTTCCTTGTATTCATGCATATTCTGCATTGAGGAATGGAGTCTCTGTGCTCCTTGCCCTCTCACCCAAAGAATCCCCGCTTGTGGGTCCCAGACTTCCTCCCCCTCCCTCCAGACATTCTTTCCACCTCGGTTTGAAACAGGGTCTGTGTTTCTGGTATTCAGATAAGGAGGGAGTAAGGGGGAAAGGCGGTGGGTGTGGGAATTCGAGCCAGATGACATGACAAAATGTATTTAAATATTTGCGTCACTTCCCGTGTTGACATTTAAAATATTTGAGTCCTCTCCGATGTATAAACGATGGTATCCAGTGTGGAAAGCGAGCACTCGGTAATGGTGATCTTGTCTGTTATCTGCGCACATTACATGCTCCCAGAGGCTTTCCTCACTGAATGAAAAGGTCTTGTTTAATTTCTTGAAATCAGCTTCTTTTTTTTTCACTTACAACAGGCAGTTCAACTATTCCCAAATTGTGGAGTAATACAGAAGGTAAAATCACCTTTCCAAAAAGGAAAAACCAGCTGCGTGACGAGAACGTATGCTTTCAGTGTAAACACAAGTGCATGGCAGAGCTAGTGGCGTGCATGCATATCTGTGAAAGTCTTCTTTGAAATGGAAGAAAAACAGATTAATAACTCGCCGTCCGAACAAATGATGCTCACTCTTCTTTCTTCTTGCTGACGTTACAACTCCTGCTTTAAAATTTTCTTTAGCATCAAACTTTCCCAAATACTTTTTCTGATATTACTATAATGTCTAAAAGGCATTTATTTACACATTAAAATGATAAGTAATATCATTCAAATTGTAGATCAGGAAATGAGTTACTGAAAATTTCCATTTGTTGCCTAATGGCTTAACACTTGCCTTTTTTTCTTTTTAAATAACAAACTGATGTTACAGTTGTAAACATATATGGCTTCAATGGTGATCTCCATTTGCACTGACTGGTGTCTCTCTGTCTCTGCAGATCTGGCCCAAAGGAACGTTCTGGGGGAGCGATGATGAGAAAGCTGGATCCCAGCGGTAAACTCAGCCGCTCAAACGTCACACGCAGAGCCACACGCGTCTCAGACACGCTGGGCAGTTGGGCCCACACAGCTGTGAACACTATTCGCAAACCCAACTGAACTACATGCATGTCTGTGTGTATAATGCAGGACCTTTTGTAGCCTTATTTTACACTTATTATACTCATTATTATTGTGGTGTCACTGTTACATATACACAGTGGTGTTATGATATTGGGAGACTATTATGCTACAGCTTGTCTTTTTTTTTATGCATGCTCTGCATATTTGTGAGCATCTGTGTGACTCTTCTGTGTTTACATGTCTCAGGTTAGCTTGTTGTGGGTAAAATATCCTCACCGTAGCTTCCAGAGGAATTTTCTTTGTATCTGTCGTAGCTGCTACAACCAAAATGTTACATTTAGTTACATTTTCAAAATACTAATATTGTACTTTGTATTCTCATTCTCTGTATAGAAAGTTAATGAAATGTACTCTAAAGAGAGCCCGAACAAGAACTACAGTTTGTCTGCAGAACTAACACTAAATATGCTGACATAGAGGGGAAATTTGTTTTCCTCTATTTTTATATGTATGCAATAATGTTTCTAACACTTGTTATGCTATTTTTAAATGTCATTTGATTATTCCAAATTATCGAGTGTATTGTCTAAAACGCAGTATTTAAATGTGAACGTTCCTTGAGGCAGAGTTTGGCACTTCTAATGGCCTGTGGATGATTCATGCACCAATACTGTACACATAAATCATCTGATAATGTGATGGGGAGAAAGATTTAGTGGCTCATTACCAGATGACAGCTATAATGATGATGTTATAAAGAGATATCCCGAGTCTTATTAGTGACTGTCAAGTTAACAACCTCAAATTAAGCAAAGCTCTTCTGTGGGTGTTTTGTTGTTTGTTTTTTATACTTAATTTTTCTACATTAATTTTTAATTTTTTAAGGAGAATTTGTGTCCAAATGTGAAAAAAATAAAATAATGTTTTTCTCAACATCACTGATGATGGTAGTAAAATGCCTACATTCTATTTAATTATCATTTGATGTTGGGGTTTTTCACTTTAACGTGTAACTTTACAGCACATTTGTTCGTTCCTCCGAGAAACTGAGTGGAAAAATGTTTTATATCACTATTTTGGGTTTTGTTTTTTCTTTCTGTTCAGATCTTTTTCAGGTATTCAAATCTACATATGCCAGTATACTAACTGCCCACTTTATTAGGTATACCTTGCTAGAACTGCCTTAATGCTTAATGACACAGATCCACCGCAACACTGTAATGCACTGAGTTTGTAATAAGAGGCCCAATTTATGGCAATAAAACACTCTCACGCCATTACATGACCACCAGCAGCCTGAACCATTGATCAGTTCAAGGAAGAATGGATCCATGCTTTCATGCTGTTTGCATTAAATTCCAACCCTGTCGCCTGAATGTTGCAGCAGAAATTGAGATTCATCAGACCAGGCAACATTTTTACAGCCCAATTTTATCACTAATTTGTACTGAAGCTGTGTGAATCATCCCTCTTTCAGACCATAGAAATGGTTGTGTAGGAATATTTCAGTAGATCCGCAGTTTCTGAAGTCACACCAACCACCATGTCATGTTTAAAGTCACTTTAATCCCCTTTCTTTGCCATTCTGATGCTCAGTTTGAACATCAGCGGGGTGTCCTGACCATGTCTACATGGCTTAATTGCACTGTGTTGCTACCATGTGATCAGGAGTACCTAACAAAGTGATATACTTTGGTCTCAGTTTTCATATCTATTATTTATGTTCTGGCACTATGTTTTGTGTTTTAACTTAGAATAATAACAATATTCATCCATCCATTCTATTCTGCTTATTGTTATGGGGTGGGTATCCCAGCTAACACAGGGGAAGTTGCAGGGCACACCCTGGATAGGTCTCCAAACCGCTGAACTAAAATTAAATTAATATGTTAGACGTTTGTGATCAAGTACTTTATATGCGATTAGTACTACTTTAACTTGTATGTAGAGAATTTGTATAATTCTTTTAATGGGTAAATCGTTTGGGATAGCATGGTTATATTTGTATAATGCACACAGTACAGTCTATAGAAAGTAACTAGTAAAGGCAATACCTTTTTAATTTGAAAAAAAACTATAAATTTAACAATAATTCATTATATTTATGAAATTTCATGATAAATTATAAAACTTTTACAAAGCAAGTAAACAAAAGGAAATCAGAAATGCCTTACTTTGTCTTACTTTACTTGTATTTTTTGGTGAGGTAGCTTAAATCATTTGGATTTCACTGAAAAGTATTGAGTATACAGTTCAATTTCATTATAGTAACACATGAAGATAAGAGTGCCCCCATGTAGTGATTCACGATCACTGCACGGTGAAACGAGAATCGCTCTGTTTGTCCTTTGTTGTCACCCGTCTGTAGCTCGCTGCCTCGCTGAAGTCGCTCCACCTCCGCCTCTCCGGCTTTGTACCCAGAGCTGAACCCACGCCGCGGCTACCTTCTCCAGGATACCGGGGCTGCTAAAAATCAGAAAATGGCCCTCCACGTCCCAAAAGCTCCGGGCTTTGCCCAGATGTTAAAGGATGGCGCCAAGGTGGGGTTAAATTAGGAATATCCGACTCGTAGGTGATCTTTGACTGAGTGGTTGTGAAGAAGCGTGCTAGCTAACGTTAGCCGCTGAGTTAGCATGTTCATTCAGTGTCATGAGGGATAGTTCTAGAAACCAGCAAGCAGGCCGCCCAGCCGGCTGCTGAACGAGAATCTGTTAGGGAAGATGAAATGTATTCTTGATCTTTCACTGTTTCCCTTCAGTCTAAACCGTGCTAAATATAGCAGTAGCAGCGGTGGAGCTGCTGTTATAACGGGATGTCACACTGCAGTCACACCCAGCTAGCATTCAGCTAACTGTCAGTACTGTCAGCTTAAAGTGATGCTGATGTTCAATGGAATGCTTACATTCTCAGACTGTCCCTAATATATCCAGTTATTTGCTTTTAACATATTCATGGTTAGGCAGTAAACTAAATATATTAGTCTGACATGAAAATGAACTGTAATGCACCTCTCTTGAAAAGCTGATTTCTTGTCTGTTACAGCACTTTTCAGGTCTTGAAGAGGCTGTCTTCCGTAATATCAGAGCTTGTAAGGAGCTTTCTCAAACCACCCGCACTGCCTATGGGCCCAACGGTAAGCTTGGTGTGCCTACAGCGTATTAAGGTTGTGCTCTGTAAAGATGTCAAAGCAGCACCTGTTAAATGTAGCGTTTTCTTTCAGGTATGAACAAAATGGTCATCAACCATTTAGAGAAGCTGTTTGTCACCAATGACGCTGCAACAATTCTCAGAGAGCTTGAGGTGAGGAGACGTTGTTGTGCAGCTTGCTGAAATTCACCTGAGTGCATAATAAATGTATGAATTTCACTGTTTATGTAAATTATTGTTTGTTTTATAGGTGCAACATCCCGCAGCTAAAATGATCGTAATGGCGTCCCACATGCAAGAACAGGAGGTCGGCGATGGTACCAACTTTGTCCTGGTGTTTGCTGGAGCTCTGCTGGAGCTGGCTGAAGAGCTCCTCAGAATGGGCTTGTCCGTTTCAGAGGTAAACAAAATAATATCGGTGAAGTAGTATGGCTTAATGTCAAACATGTGCATGTCACAGTGCTGTGATTGGTGCATTTTCTCAGTGCCCCCTTTTTCTTCTTTGCCACAGGTGATTGAAGGCTACGAGAAGGCTTGTAAGAAGACTCTGGAGATCCTGTCAGACTGCGTTTGCTCCTCAGCCAAGAACCTCCACGACATTCACGAGGCCAAGTCGCTCATCCGTACAGCAGTCATGAGTAAACAGTACGGCAACGAAGACTTCCTCGCCAACCTCATTGCAGAGGCCTGTGGTGAGTCAGCAGCGCAGACTATCTCAGACTCGATTGTCTCGATTTTGGCATTGCCTTGGCATTTTTCCTGACTTCCTTTTCTCGCTTCTTTGTGCAGTATCGATCTTCCCAGAGTCCGGCAATTTCAACGTTGATAACGTCAGAGTATGCAAGATTTTGGTAAGCAGCATCTTCTCTTGGTTTTATTTTGTGTGCGTATGCAGTTTTGCCTCTATTAACATTTGTGGCTATTTTAGGGTTGCGGGGTTACGGCATCCTCCATGCTTCATGGCATGGTTTTTAAGAAGGAGGCAGAGGGAGACATCACATCAGTGAAAGACGCCAAGATCGCTGTTTTCTCCTGCCCCTTCGACTGCATGGTGACAGAGACCAAGGTAAGTGGAGGTGACTGATATATAAAGTTTAATGAAAATGATGCTGACTTCGCTGGGTGCTGACAGTAGTCCTGTCTGCTCCACAGGGCACAGTGTTGATAAATAATGCACAGGAGCTCATGGCTTTCAGTAAAGGAGAGGAGGATTTGATGGAAGCTAACGTGAAGGCTATCAAGGAGGCTGGTGCCACTGTGGTGGTAACTGGGGGGAAAGTGGCAGACATGGCGCTGCACTACGCCAACAAGTACAAACTCATGGTGGTCAGGTAAGAGCTACAAAACCTAAAGTGAGCAGAGAATGTATCTTATACCTAGAGCAAGACGTTTAAGGCAAATCAGCCTGAGTTTCTGCTTCTAGTTGAGCTTATTGTTTTATGTAACTCGCTTAAGAGATCACATTTCTCCCAAGTAAAGGACTGATCTTTTTGCTAATACAGATCGTCCTTTCATGCCCACCTAGGACTAAACTTTTATTTTGAAGGTGCAAGATGTAACTGTGTTGGCTGTATGTTAATTGTTACATGATTTATAATAGTATGTCTATGGCATTGTGTTCTTCCCAGCCATAAATTTTCTTTTTTTCCTTCTCGTCTTAGGCTTAACTCCAAGTGGGACCTCAGGAGGTTATGCAAGACTGTGGGAGCTGTAGCTCTGCCCAAGCTGGTGAGTGTACCCTTGATCAGATCAGGTATTTGAAAGATCCATCCGTTTTGTTTTGTTTTTTTAACTAAAATTAATTTTGTCATCCTTAGATGGCTCCAACTCCAGATGAGATGGGTCACTGTGACAGTGTATATCTGACGGAGGTGGGAGACACTCAGGTGGTGGTCTTCAAACATGGTAAGTGACTCCTTTCTTCAGGCTTGTGAATGTTTATTTTAAATCTTTTAGAGTTAACGTGTTGGTTGGTGTTGATTTTGATTCTGTTTGAATTTCAAACAGATAAAGAGGATGGTGCCATCTCAACCGTGGTGATCAGAGGCTCCACTGACAACCTGATGGATGATATTGAGAGGGCTGTAGATGATGGAGTCAACACCTTTAAAGTTCTGGTCAGGGTGAGGAGACATTATAAGTCATAGTGGTTTGGTTTTGTTGTTGTTGGGATTTTTTTTTTCTTACCTTTTAGATGAATGACAAGTTTAAAAAAAAATGGATGTGCAAATGATATTTTACAGATTGTTATTGGCTTTATTGTAAAGCAACTCAGAGGCTGTTTGTCTGTTGTCTCATCAGTTTTGAGGACCTGTTTACTTAATAATAATAATAATAATAATAAAAATAATAATAATAATAATAATAATTGTATTAAAAGAGAATAATGAACTGAAAAACTAAAATTTTGCTATCAGTGTTCACTATAAGCAAAACTGTCCCTTTAACCATTTTTATTGAGAATTTTGCAGTTCAGATTTCAAGGGGTTTTCTTTTTATGTACTACTTAGTTTGCACAACAGCTACAGTCTCTCTGTCATTCATCATCCTTAGGACAAGAGGCTTGTACCTGGAGCAGGAGCCACTGAGATTGAGCTGGCCAAACAGATCACCTCATATGGAGAGGTATGCAGATTTAAGTGCATTAATTAACATAGACCAAGTCCACAGACTTACCTGTCCTCTTCGTTTTGCCCCGTTTTGACTGTTACACCGTTTTCCTGCCTTCCTGCAGTCCTGCCCTGGTCTCGAGCAGTACGCCATTAAAAAGTTTGCCGACGCTTTCGAGGCGTTGCCACGTGCCCTCGCTGAGAACTCCGGCGTGAAGGGGAGCGAGCTTATTTCAAAGCTGTATTCTGCGCATCATGAGGGAAACAAAAACATGGGCTTTGACATTGAGGTATGTATGCATGCATGAGAAGAATTCATTGATGAGATCGTTTCAGATGTGAAGCGTTTAAATCATTCAGCCTGTGTTTATCCAGTTGTTTACTCAGCGAGTATTTCCTTGGTTACAATCTACAGCGGCACTGCAAGTGGCACCTCTAAATCTTACACACTGGTCGTCCTTAAAGCATCACCAGTAGTGTCAAAACTTGACTTATAAGCATGCATTGAATGCCTGAGAATCTAACACTACTGTTTGCATTGAAAACATGCGCTACATCGCTCTGTCATCACAAGAGAAACTTGGCACAAGAATGTTGAAAAACAGTTACCTTGACTGAAATGCTGGAACACTTGAGCAGCCACTGAGTCCATTCATGTTGTCTGAGCTATGGAAACAGATATAGCCTGTTGCATTTTTGTAGTTCCATGGAGACATGATCTTTGTGCTAAATAATATGATGTTCACATGGCATGCAATTACTAAGCAGGCGAATCACAGTTGTGATTTTTCTGCTTTTAGTTAACTTAGGTATATATTTATTTAACACTAATAGCCCTTTTTTCCACTCGTACCTACTCATCTCGGCTCAACTCGACTTTCTGACGTTTCGGACATTCGAGTACCAACTTGTGGTGACACAAACACCACAACGACAGAGGAGGTTGAGGTGATGGTATACCTGCTGCTTCCTTTTTTTCCCTGTGTTGCCAGTGCCCTAATTTCCAGGTTTCAAAAATGCTGGTTTTGATTTTCGTGAAGGAGACGCTCTCATGACTAATTGAGGAACGCCACTGACTAACCAGTCAGTGGCATGCAGTCTGTTGCCATCTCGTTTTCTGAATAGGTACTAAAAACTTACCTGGTACCAGGTGCAAACACGTAATGGGGAAACCCTAGAAACAGAGTCGAGTTAAGCCGAGCTGAGTAGGGCTATAAAAGATATCTTAAAATTAGTGTTGTAACGTCCTTTTTGTTCCCTCTTAAATCCAAATTTTGGAATAATTTTTTTTTAATGCCTGTTTCTATTGAAGCATTTCATATTCTTGACTGATGGTGCGGTTGTCATATTGTTTGCAGAGTGATGGTCCTGCTGTGAAGGACATGCTCGAAGCTGGCATTCTGGATCCTTACCTGGTCAAATACTGGGGCATAAAACTGGCCACCAACGCTGCTATCACAGTGCTGAGGGTGGATCAGGTGGGTACAAAACATTCTTAGCACAAACACCTCTACGTGTAGTCAAAGCCAGCCTCAAACTGAATAGTTTCTGAACTTTCAAAATTGTGTTTTTTGTTTTTGATTGAGACAGAAAATTGCTTCAATCAATCAGACCGTAAGAGTCTTTAGGACTATTTTTCTCCTGTTCACAAAATGTAATGTATCGGTTTGGTTTGTAATTTTAAATAATATAAGCTGCGAGGCAAATCGACAAATTTAATGCCACACTCCACAGAGATCCAACAGACGGCATCAAATCACATCTCACAGATGCTTTCTGCTCATCGTTTGAGTTTTGTATTATTCTTTTTAGGAATTTATAATGTTCTTTAAGCACTTGAAAGCAACTGGTGGATAAATTAAGGGTGCATATATGTACGATCCAGATCATCATGGCTAAGGCTGCAGGGGGACCCAAGGCTCCCAAGCAGAGAGGCCATTGGGACAAGGACGGTTGGGATGAAGAGCCCGATAATTTTGAAACTCACCATTAGAGGGCACACACAAAACCCTCAGTCGCTCAGTCAGTAGGTCTTGGAATGTGTGTGCGCTTTTAACTTTAAAAAAAAAAAATCTGCATCGGTGTGCTCAGTCACTCACAGGAAGTTCAAATATGTATGCGTTACCTTTCACTACTAACACTGGAGAAATGTTGCATTACTGACTGGATTCAACCACATCACGGGTGTTTTACATAAACCCAGATGTGCCTGCCTAAACCTGCACAGAACAGATAGTGTGTGGTGTGATAGCATGCTGCATGCACTCACAAACTGTTAACCATGCAAGTAGTGAATCAAACTGTTTTTGTTTTAATGTATTTTAAGAGAAAATTTATTCAGTTTGGCCTTATTTGAAGAGGTTTTGAGAAACATGCAGTGCCTTAAGTAACTGACCCAGGGTTTGATTATTATTTCTTCAGCTCATTTTTTAAAATTATTTATTTGACTTTAAGTGTTCACTTTTTGTATATAAGTACATTTTCCTGTTTAGCGAATTTCTCTTAAAGCACAGCATACTGCCATGTGTGCTCATGAATGTTTAATCACCATAAATAGACTTGTGGAATATCTGTAGGGATTTAAATGGCCTCTTTTACTTTGAAAATATAGTCCCCTCATTTTTAATTAAGCACGGGAGTTTAAGATTGAACACATTTTGGATGTTGTGGTTAATGTTTGTCTATCAATTATTTTATGAGTGTCAGAGGTGATGTGCTTCCACTCTGCCATAAAGCCCGCTCACTCAGCTGCATGGATCTTATGATGAAACGATCGTTTTCTTCCTTTTTAGATCATCATGGCCAAACCAGCCGGAGGACCCAAACCTCCACAGGGAAAGAAGGACTTTGATGAGGACGACTAAAAGTGACTGTCCAGCAGATGCTCCTTTTAACCCTGAACATGTTCACTTGGATTCCCAAACCTTTTCTACTTATTTAAAGCTCACCTGTTTATTGGTTTATTTTGTAGAAATGACCATACATTGGTAATGGAAGTTAAAAAAGACAAAGCATACCAATGGCTCTGTTCTGCTTTTTATGTTCTCAGTCCCAAATAAAAGGCACCTGTGCTGTCACTACTTGGTTTGTTTTTTTACTTTTTACCCAGCTGTCCTTTGTAAACTTCTTTGGTACTTCATATGATCACTGGCATTGTTTCATCACATATTTAAACTCAACGAGGAATCAGAAAATGTACTGCTACCACGGGGTTTATGCTGTGACTTCTTCAAATTACTGTGCGATTCCCATAACATTTAGTGGGTTCTTGAAATCTCAGCCAACATGGTACATTGCTTCTTGATATGATACAAACATGCATTCAATTCAATTTTACTTATATGCCAAATCAAGGCTCCTCAAGGGTTTTATATTCTACAGTAGATAAAAAGCCTATAATTATAGAGAGAAACCCCCATGTGTTTTAGACAGATCACATCTAATCTGACTAATATAAGACATATGCACACTTAATTCACCCACCAGATGCTTTCAAGTGCTTAAAGGAAAAATCCTAAAAAGAATAATACAAAACTCAAAATGTGAACAGAAATAATTAAAGGATCCCCCAAAGAGAAAGCACTTGGTGACAGGGGGAAGGAAAAACTCCCATTTTAACAGGAAAAAAACCTCCAGCAGAACCAGGCTGAGGAAGGGGTCGCCATCTGCTGTTATGGGTTGGAGGTGAGGAGAGGGAGACTGGACAAAAAAAACACTGTGGAAGAGATGAAGAATAACTAATGATTAAATGCAGAGTTTAGTATAAGCACAGTGAGTGAAGAAAGTGCATAATTTGAAGCAGCCTAGGCCTATTGTAGCATAACTAAGGGGGGATTCGGGGTCACCTGATCCAACCCCAACTATATGCTTTATCAAAAAGGAAAGTTGTAAGTAATCTCAAAAGTACAGAGGGTATCTGTCTCCTGAATCCAAACTGGGAGCTGGTTCCACAGAAGAGTGGCCTGACAGCTGAAGGCTCTGTTTCCCACTTTACTTTTAAATACTCTACAAACCACAGGTAAACCAGCAGTCTGAAAGCGAAGTGCTGTGTTGGGCTGATAAGATACTGTGAGGTCTTTAATATAAGTTGGGGCCTGATTATTCGTGACCTTGTATGTGAGGATACAGATTTTAAATTTGATTCTGGAGTTAACAGGGAATCAATGAAGAGAAGCCAATGTGGGAAAAAGATGCACTCCTTTTCTATCAGTGCTCCAGCTGCAGCATTTTGAATTAAATGAACTGCATTCAGCATTCACATTTCCTCCAAACATGCTAAGGCAGCACATATTATGCATGCATGCGTTTATTTTTAGAACAAGTGAATGGGGGTTGGAAAATGTATCAGGAGATACAGAGGCTTTTCTGTTACACGTTTGCTTTTGTGCATACAACAAGTCACGCCAATACAAATGATGCAAACCTAACAGAAACTGTCACCGACGTGTATAATTGATGTGTGCGGCTCTGATTACCGCGAGCAGCAGCACAAGGATCTGAAGCTTGCCTCTCATTGGACGGTAGCGATGGGGGCGGATTTACACTGACGTTCCCCATACGCGGGATTAACTTGTTTTCTTTATGTCGCCATATCTGTCACATTTTACACCTCGTAGCCCGATCAGCTGCAGATTGTAAGCGAAGGGTTCGTTGTGTTCGTGCAGCCTGACACCGGTGTGCGTAGCGTCGTGGAGAGGTTGCGGTAAAGCGCGGACGGCTGAATGAAGAGCAGACGTCGGCATGAGGGCACTGCGCTGATGTCCTGTCACACAGATGGGGGCCGACGGCAGTAAAAACAGGAAGGTGAGTTGGATACCTGGTTGCTAAGGTGTGAGGCACGTGCTCTGGTGGGGGTGGGGGTTCCCTGTGTGACGGGTTTTCGCTGTCTCTATGCAGTGCGTGGACCTGAAAGTGTGCTGAAGTTGCGTAACGGTGAAAAGTCGCCGATTAGTATTACAATCTATTATTCCCACGTTACGATATATGGGGTAAGACATTTGACTATAAAGGCAAATGTGTCACTTTTCAATCAAAAGTCTGACACTCCCCAGATTCCGGTCATTGGTGGAAGCTGTTTAGGCAGAGTGACAGTGGAGTAGATGTGTCCCTTCATTTTGCTCGGATGATAATGACACTCTGCATGGCTGATTACGCGCATCTTGCACTACAGAGCTGCATAGATGTGCAGCAAGACCCCCACGGGGAGAGGGGTTTGTTGACCCAGTGACTGCACTTTGGATACAGACGAAGGAGGGTTTTTATATATGACAGCAGGAATGGTTACATGAAATTGCTGCCCCACTCGGCTCCACTCAGGCATTTGAGGGATGAAGATGGGGCTATATTATAGCAAAGGAAAGTCTAATGTATTGTACAGTAAATCATAATCGTTGGGAAGGCAACCTTTTATAAATTAAATAAAGTATATACTGTGTACTGTCTTTCAAATCTAACGTTTTACACATTAAGATGTAATAAAGAATATTCCACTCCTTGGCAGGTTGTAAAATTATTTAAATACAGCACCAGATACACGTGCCATTGTTATTTTAACAAACACTAAGATTCACAAGCGCTGTGTGAGACGAAAAACTAAGTACACTTTTGCTGCTTTTACAGGAATTAACCACACCAGACCACTTTATTTCTAAAGTTCTTTTAAAAACAACAACAGACCTGATGAAAATGCAATATGACAACACCAGACATAAAAGACAAACACGAGTCAAAAACTATAAAAGATACAGGATCACAAAAGAGCTGTAGACTTAATCAATCAAGAGGACAAATAAAGGAGGAAAAGTTAGAAAAAGACTGAACAAGTGTGGGTTGTTGGGAGAAAACTTCTTCTCTGTAAAACATTTTTGGGTGTATGGCTAAGGCTCGCAAAGGTCTGGTACCTTGTCCTTTGGACAAATAAGAATATTGTGAAGATCTTTGGTGAAAACTAAACCCAGCATATCATCACAAACACGGCAGTGGGCCCGTAATGATTTGAGCTTGTTTTGCAGTCCTTGAGTTGACAACAAAGTCCTCTTATACCCATGTTTCTAACAGTCTGATATGAGGCCATCTGTCAGACAGATAAAAGCCTGACCCAAACTGGGTCATGTAATGGGACAGTGATCCCAAGCACAGCAGCAAATCTACAACAGAATGGAACAAAATAGAAAATAATCAAGTTTTCAATAGCCCAGTCAAAGTCCAGACTTTAACCTGATTGAAATGCTTTGGTGGGACCTTTAAAGTGCTGTGTATAAATGAATGCCTGCAAATCTCAATGAACTGATGCAACGATACAAAGAAGAAGGCGCAAAAATTGCTCCACAGCAATGTGAGAGGTTGATAAAGTCGTACAGAACACGATTAATTCAAGGTACTGATACAGTTAAGTTATGTTTGGACTTAGTCTGTAAATTTAGAGCAGCATTTAGGCAATTCTCCTGTATA
The DNA here is from genome assembly GCA_015052645.1 of Benitochromis conjunctus. Taxonomy (NCBI): domain Eukaryota; kingdom Metazoa; phylum Chordata; class Actinopteri; order Cichliformes; family Cichlidae; genus Benitochromis; species Benitochromis conjunctus. Next base: position 16,208 of record VOQK01026598.1, read on the forward strand.
TTTTACGAAGTATTTTTCAGTACAAGGTGTCCTGTGCCAGCTTTCTTTGTGTGTTCTAGTTCCCAAAAGGTCAAATGAAAGCAGAAGTGCGCTTTCAGCGGTGCACGCCTGCCTTGATAAGTGTTGGTACTTATCCTTGCGTAAAACGGTCTCTGAATGAACAGTCTATTCATTTTTGTTCTCCAGGAGTTTGTGTAATAAAAACAGACAATCTAAAGTTTTTTTTAAAGCCTGTTCCTGCAGTAGCATCTAAAAAACTGTGTCTTTATCTTTTGTTTCCCCAACAGAGGCCTTCCGAAGGGCAGGAGAACGAGCACTTATCTTCTGGATGGCGTGGCTTCCTCTCAAACATTGGTCTGTCTGTTCCAGCAGGCCTGTGTCGCCTTGCCCCGTCTGCCCTTCATCTGGGCCAGCGTCGAATGCTCCAGGGCAAAGCCCCCGAGATCCCCGACCACGTCTTGAGGCTGGCAGGAGTTGGCCCGCACAAGCTTAGAGCGGAGTGGAGCCTGCCGGGGTTTATTACTATGTTCTTGCCCGAATTCCCCCACAGAACTGTGCCTGGCCACGAACACTTTCAGGTGAGCGTCATTTTGAACGCCAGCACCGCATCACGCTTCTTATGATTAGACAGAGCTTTCTCATGTTCTGCTTTTACTTTTTTTTTTAACTAGACACCATCCCATGTTATCTGTGTCTGCATTGTTCTCGCCTCACTAGGTGTTGGGTTACATCGCCAAAGGTTCATTTGGACCCATCCTGAAAGTGAAGGACAAGGTCAAACAGAAGACATACGCCGTTAAAGTGAGTGTTGATCATCTGGGTTTTAACATATGGGTTCTCTGCGTTTAAATCCTAACATAAACACCAATCAGGCTGTTGCAGGACACTGAAGCTGTGAGATAAATGTGTTCACAGTTCATTTATAATTACAGTGGCCTGATTTCATCTTGCGTCTGCCCACAGGTCATACCTAAAGCTGAGATTTTAAGACTCGGGGTCTTGGAGCAGTCAAAAGAAGAAGTTGTAGTCCAGGTGGGTTTTGTGTTAACTTGGAAGGAATTATGTTTACATTTCATAAAGATAGCACTCAGGTTCCTCAACATACCAAGGTTTTCTAAAGTACACACAATAGTCAGTAAGTTATAATTAGTGATAAGATCTCATGTAAATATTGTGCTATTCTTTGATTTCTTAACTTTATAAATGTTGATCGAAGGTACAAAAAAAATTGCTGTGATAGTGATGAACCATTTATTTTTATTTGTTTTTTTACGCCACAAAAATGGCGTGTGCCTGTAAAGTCTGAAGTCAGTGTGATTCTGAGTGATCTCTCAGAAACAATGGTCAGTTGAGCTTTTCCAGGCTGACCTTTGACCTTTGCCTGCAGCGTCAGGTGCGCCACCCATTTGTCCATGACCTCCAGGACTGCTGGCAGACACAGCGCCACGTCTACATTAGTGAGTCAGACAGAGGCCGGTGACCCAATCCAACCCAGATCCACTCTCCCTTTATTTCACCTCACCTTTTCTCACCTCAGCACCCACAGCCCCACTCAAACATGGCTCCTAGAACACAATCAACCAAAAAAAAGGCAAAGAGGTTCCCATCGAGACTTTGAAATTCTGGGTGTTTTGAGCTTGTACCCCATGTGTAAGCGCACCTTTATCAAACACCCTCCAACCCCGCAACCCCAGTCTACCACTCCCTCTGCATCGTGTAGCCTCTTCGACTTCTTTCCTCTTTCCTCCTGAGCATTTACCCTCTTTTTCCAAATTAGCCACTGACTCAGAAAGTGTGACCCACTTTGTTTGCCTCTCCACCCCCTGCAAAAAGAGAGCGCGTTAGCCCCTGAAATCCAGATGCTGAATATACTGTGAATCATCACTGAGTCACATATTTTTTAAGCTTGAAATGTAGAGAACCTGGAAGTCACCATAACAGAAAGATGAAGATCTGCGCAGATATCAGGCAGATTTTTAACCCAATTAAGGTTCCCATAAATTAACAGTTGCTTAATTCTTATGTCGCCTTATGTAAATAAATTAAATATGGCTATCCTCAGTTACAGCGTGGTGATTCATTATTACAAATGCACACAAATCCAGTTTAAAGTCATGCTCCATTAAGGCACCCAGCCTTAAAATTCCACCCTGCTTGCTTCCTAGAGAAAGAAAGTTTTCGCTCTTGTCTCTTCCCTAAATTGAGCAGTGTTGTGTTCCACCTCCCGCTGACCTTCACTTCCCACTCACATCTCACACTGCTACACAGAGGCATGCTTTGATGCCGTTTCTTCTCCCACAGTGTGCGACTACTGCAGCACAGGAGACCTCTACACCTACTGGCAGATGATTGGTCAGTTCCCAGAGGACACGGTGCGAGTGTTTGCTGCAGAGTTGGGATGTGCGCTTGGTGTGTATGCTATTACATTACTAATTAAATGAAAGATCCGTACTGTAGACCTGACTTTTCTCCTCAGAAATCTTAATTAGCTCAAAGTGTCGTTTCCATGGTTATTTAATTGGAAGTAATTATCAGAGGAGGTCTTATTAAAAACAGATGAGCTCTCTAAGGATCTACACCAGCAACACAGCAAAGCCAGAATGACTCAGTTTGCCAATACAAAGACGTGGATTTGAAACCTGTTTCCTTAGTGTTTGGGTTTTATGTTTTGGCTCATGTTTGTGTTGTTTTTTTGTTTTCGTTTTTACAGGTTTTCTGCATGATTTTGGGGTGATCCACAGAGACGTGAAGGTAAAAAAACAAACAAACTGTACAATATGCAGATAGTTAATTAAGCAGATATTGTCTCACCTTCATGATACAAAACCTACATTAGGCATAGGCATCTAGATCATTTCAGGCAACACTTATTTATATCAAGGTTTTCCACGGGACCTTCTGCAGTCCTCAGTCTCTCACATCATTGTGGAGAAAATTTGGCCCACTGTTCTCTACAACATTGTTTGAGTTTAATTATGTTTGTGGGAAGTTGTTCACCACAGCGCTCTATTGTTCCCAAACCCTACGCTGCATCCTTCGGAGGACCCGGCCTTTGCGGTCTTCAAATTCAGGGAAATGAAGGACGCATTTGTCGACCGCATGTGGAGCAGCCTTCGAATTGGGACAGCCTTCGTCGCTTGGCTGTGACATAATCGGTCTACAAATGCGGCCTCCAAAGGATGCGGCCTAGGTTTTGGGACACAGGTACTGAATACTCCAGACCAGGAAACTGCCAAAGCTTCTGCTTTTGCAGAGGTGCTCATGCTTGCTGAGTATCAGCTAATCAAGTGCACTTGATTATCAGCAGCAGGCTCTTACTTAGGTGCTTAATTTCCATGGATGCAGTAAGGTTGCACTCAGTTTTTCACCTGACTGTAAATCTTACACCGTACAGCAGAATAAAGGATATCAAATGCTACAAGTCTAACATTTATCATGAAGAGATGTCTTACGTCTGAAACCTTTCCAGCTGGATGCCCTACTTTTGTGTCTCATATAAGAACAGCAAGCTCAGCTTCCTTTTTTATCATGCACACAGACAAAGGCTGTTTTTGGTTTTATAAGGCTGAATACTCAGATAAATGCATTACCATAAAAATGTTTATAAACTGCTCATTCATGGTTTTCAGTCAGTCCATGAACACAATAATGTATATAATGCATTAAAAATGTTTCAATTGCCACAAAAAAAATTATTGAAGTAGAATTTTTATACTTAGTTTCTTTATCAGATACCATATTTAGAGTTTGGTTTGGTTTTAACATTTTGTTACAGGGCACAGGTTTCCTTTCATCGGTGTTTTGCGGTAATCCGATGGCCGACAGTGTGTGGAATAAGACTTCAGTGCATCAGAAAAGCAAGAGTTTAATCTCATCCACTTATTTATTTATTTTGCTCTGTTGTTACAGATGGAAAATATCCTGCTGGCAGACAATGGTGAGTTAATTTTGTCCCCAGCAGAGAGCAGCATAGCTTTGGTATGAGGGAGAAGCACAGAAGCTTCTAGAAAACAGAGCTATGTACATCTATCAATCAATACCTATTCATGCAAACTATGGGGGAGCATTATGATGGAAATAAAAATGCTGCCAGTATCAGTAAAAGAAAAAATAGCCTTGGGCTTCATGCTCATGATCTTTTCTAGGACACATCCGGCTAGCTGACTTTGGTTTGTCCCGTCGCCTGGAGAGAGGGGGAAGAGCCTTTACCATCTGTGGGACCATTCAATATATGGGTGAGGAAAAGATCCACCCTTAACCTCCCCTGCAGCTCATCCCACCACAGCTGCAGATGCTGGGATTTGCAAGCATTTAGAGCGTATCTAATTCTGTTTTACTGGGAGGTGGATTTATGAGTGGTAAAACATGGTGAGGGTTCTCTGTCCTCTGCAGCTCCAGAGGTCCTGAGTGGTGGGCCCTACAACCACACAGCTGATTGGTGGTCACTGGGAATTCTGCTTTTCTCACTGGCTACTGGGAAGGTGAGGTATTGTTGCCTGTTTGCATGGTCAGCAGGTTGATTAATCTCTCAGTGGCAGATGAGCATGAAAGACTGCGTTCATTTAATGTTTTGGCATGCTGAAGAATTATTCTATCAAAGTTGTAAAAAATGAATCCTCCCCTGAATTTTCCCTCTGTCAGTTCCCCGTGGCTCCTGAACCAGACCACTGCAGCATGTTGAGGAAAGTGAGGAGCTTCCCCTATGAGATGCCCTTCAGCCTCAGCTCCCCACTGGCTTTGCTAATAACAGAGGTAATCATTTATCTTATATCTGCTAAGCAGCGAGCCAGTTGAACTGTCACATCATCATCTACACATTTTCTTGTCCAGCTTTTATGCAAGACTCCCTCGCGCCGCTTGAGGACGCTTGATCGTTTCCAGCGGCAAACCTTCTTCCATGGATCAACCTTTGACCTCGACCTACTGCAGCGTCAGCCCGTGGAGGTAACAGACGTGCGGGTCTTAATGTCCTCGGTTTGGTTGTCTCTTCTGTGAGCTGAGGCATGAGTCTGTGACTTCTCCTCTCTGTCGCTGTGCAGGTGATTCTGGAGCTGCGGGAGAGACCGGACCGAGCGGCCAAAGCTCGACGAGGCCTCACTTTGTCTCTACAGCCTCTCAAAGGCTTCGACTACGACTCGCTCCTCAGCCCGCCCGCCACACCACACTCGCAGCTGGATCCCAGCGCAAACACTCACACAGCTGTACCGCTGCCCGGACCAGCACTCCCACTGCAGCCTGCTCAGGGAAAAGGTCCACGCAGAGAAGTGTTTGTTTGACAGACGCTGAGTTTACAGTGTAAATTTGTATATTTCTGCACATTTGTTCACCCTTGCACACAGAATTGGTGTGCTTTTTAAAAAAAAGTCGTATTTTCTAAACCTTAAAATAACGGACTTTTAATTGAATACACCGTTTAGAAGTGAACCATACATTTTAATGGAAAGCACCTTTTTTTCTCTCCACACATATTTCAGTGAGTTTTATGTTTTGTGACGTGCTTAGCACAAGTTCTTCTTCTTTTATGTGTTTGCCTTTCTCCGCTGCACACAGTTTCTTGCACACTTGTTTGCCCAACAGTTGTGCAAGAAAGATTGCACTATTGTGCATCCACTTTCCAGTAAACTGTCATGGCTGCCCTGTTAATACATAGTGCAGAAATGCTGTCGAATTCACCCCACGTGGAAATGTCGTGCTTGTTGATCATAATATTATAGATCATAATCTTTTTTTCTTTTCTTTTTTTTTTAAGAGTGCAAACCATAGTTATCCTTTCAGCTAAGTGAGTTAATTTCAAAATCTCTGCTGTTATTTTCATGTTGCGAGATGTTGCGGTCATTTTAGCAGAAGTGGATAGAAAACTCGTTGCCTCAATCTGTGTTACTTTTACTTTGAAACCTATTCTGTACCTTTGCTCATGCCGCGATCCGACCTTTCCCAAACCTGACCTTGGCTAAATCATCTCCTCAAGCAAGCGACACAGTATCAGGTTCAAATGTGTATGCCTTCAACACCTTATTTAGCTTCATCATTTAATAACCTACGTCTCAGGGGATCGCTCGTTGGTTTTCCCATTCAGCCTTGACTTTTGACTCTAAGATGACGCCTAGCTGTGCAGATCAGAGCTGAGACTGGAACAGCAGTACCGTTTACCTTCAGTTAACATTTTGATAGATACAGGGCTTTTTCTATTGGGTGAGGCTGTGGTAACCCTTGCCAGTAATCTCACCTTTATGCACTTACCTGCTCATCTGATTATAACATGATTTTTCTTTTTGTAAAGTACGCCCTAATGTGTGCCCAGAATGCCTCATGTGTGTACTCCTGTCCTTCCTTTATTTCTGGTCATAAAATGCTCATGTATATATTCCTCTTTATAAAGTTTATATAACTTTTTTTTAATACTCTTTGATGTTATGTGTTATGTTATGATGTATTTTTGTAATTGCCATGTAGCACAGATGGAATATTAAACTCTGACTGTACAAAGTTTTGCTGGTTTGTTCTGTCAGGGTGGAACCTGCTGAAGTTCAAACCAAGCATCAGAATGAGAAAGAAAAGTAATCAAAGTGACTTTGACCGTGGCGTGGTTGGTGGTGCCAGACGCGCTGGTCTGAGTAATTTGGAAACTGCTGATCTGCTGGGAATTTTCCACCAGCCATCTCTAGGTGTTACAGAAAAAAGAGAAAATATCCAATGAGCGGCACTGCTCTGGGGTAAAAATGCCGTGTTAATGTCAGACCTGACGGGACGGCAATGGCAGCTCAAATAGTCACTCGGTACAACCAAAATATGGTGAAGAGCATCTCTGAACACACAACATATCGAACCTTAAAGCAAATGGGCTACAGCAGCAGGAGACACACCATGTGCTAGGAACAGAAAAATTAGGTTACACCGAATTTAGACAACAGAAGATTGGAAAAAACATTCCCAGGTCTGATGAGTCTCAATTTCTACTGCAGCATTCTGATGGTAGGGTTAGAAATTCGTGTAAACAACATGAACGCATAGATCCACTGGTGTAATGATGTGGAAGGAAATTCGTTTGCACATTTTGGGCCCTTTAGTACCAACTGCGCATCATTTAAACACCACAGCTTACATGGGTATTGACACTCACACACAGTGTCCATCTCTTTATGACCACAATGTACCCATTTTCTAATTTTTGCTACCAGCAAGATAACACCCCAAACCACAAAGCTCAAATCACCTCAAATGTTTTCTTGAACTTAACATTGAGTTCACTGCAATCAAATGGCCTCCACAGTAGCCAGATCTCAGTCCAGCACCTTTGGGATGCGGTGGAAAGGGAGATTCAAATCATGGATGTGCAGCTAACAAATCTACAGCAACTGTGTGGTGCCATCGTGTCAATATGAATTAAAATCTCCTTTTGAATTAATTTTTTTAAGCAAAAACTTGAATAAACAACTTTTATGTTGATATGTTGATATCTTGATATCGTTTTTAAATTTCTTAGGCATAATCAGTGATGCTACCTCTGCAAAAAATTGTCTGTGACATGCAAACTAGTGAGATTACAACAGTGCATTTATTTAATATAATTCAATTCAATGAATTGATATACATTCTGGCTTTGCTGTTGCTGGTGTAGACCCTTAGGAGTTCAGCGTCTTCAGCGCAAGATATGAGTATTAATCATTTTCAGGGATTATTTAGCACTAGGAGGGGAAAAAAGACTCAACAAAATACAGTTTAATTCATTAAAGTAAATAATGTTTAATCTTATTGAACAGTTTGCACTGTCGGAGGACAGGTTCCACCTTTGTTAACAATCGCTTTGTCAATTTTCCATCAACATCTATAAATATCTCGGTACTTTTAGAAAACAGAGGACAAACTGTCTCCGAAAAAAAGGGAAAAAAAGATGCACAATCACTCTGGAGCTCTGCGGCGCATGCGTCCCGTCGCTTCGTGCCGTGACGCAGTGGCATAAGCTCCGCCCAGGCTTTCTAAAAGGTCACGTCGCGCTGCAGCAGTGAAACAGGAGACCGTTCCGCATCCTCCGCGCACACCTCACCTGATCTCTATCAGCTCTGACATCCATCAGCAGGTAAGAATCACCTCACCCGACAAATATCACAATTTTCAACGTTTATTGTGTGTTACTGAGCGCGTTAGCCATGATGGCAGTCATGCTGATGGTGATGCGGATGTGATGCTGTTTACTGACCCTACAGCTAGCTGTATCCTCCAAAAGCTAGCCTGTTAGCCATAAATTAACAAGCAGCGTCATTAGCTGTTTCACTGATGCTATGTCGCCATCTTAATTTGACAGACAACTCCTAAAACTCCATCACCTTCTCAAAAACAGTCGTTTTAGAGTTGCGCATTTCAGCCCCATCATCGAAGTACGCAACAGGAAGGGCGCAGAAGTGATGACCTTCAAGGATGGAAGTGGAGGAGACGAACCTGTTGCGCCTTTCTTTGCTTCAGATAGACGCTCTCGGCTTTTATATGTACGTGATATACGTTATTTGTCGGGTATAAACGTGGGTGGCAACGGTGATGGGTGAGGGCTGTGACGAGGTCGTTTCCCGTCAGTGTGTATCTGTGCCGAAGCACGTAGACCTCGAGGGGCGGAGCCGCAGAGGACGTGAAAAAGCTACACGTGTTAATGAAGTCATACAGCTGCCGAATTTCGGAAGCATGGCTTGCATATATATATTTTTAATTTCGTAGAAAAGTGGCATAAAATTAACCAACAGAAGCAAATTAGTTTGGAATGTAAAACAAATACTAATATCAACAACAATAATGATAGTATAACAAAATATGTTTTAGCCTTTATTAGTGTTTATAATTTGAAGAAAAAATAAATAAATCAAAGGGCAGTTTCCACTTAGAGAAGTTGGATTTTATTTTTTATTTTTTTACTCTTACATTATTAACGAGTGTCATTCTAAAATAAGTGTTTTCATTGTTGATTGTACACTGCCACTTTATGTGTAAAATTAATTTAAAAAACATTCATCAGTGAGGATATCTAAACCCTTAATCAATAACCACTGTGGCTGATTAATTCTCCATTGATCGACTAATAGTTTCTGCTCCAGAGAGTATTTTTACAATCGGACCCCGGGTGTTCTTAATTATGAGTGGTTTCCTTACATCGGGTTTTCCCTTTACTGAAATGTGTTATGGACATGTTTCTGAAGTCTAACCTGCACATTTTCATCAGTGTCCACCTTTCTTTGAACTGCGACACCCTCGCAGCCTCGAGGTCTGTAATAGGCTCCCGAGTCAGTGAGCTGCATGGGTAACAGTGCTCCTGCTAGCGCTGCAGCGTCAAGGCCTGAAGATAGATGCAACGCCAAGGCCAGAGGTCTGGTAACAAAGCACAGCACTGAAAGCAGGCTTTTTATTTTAGTGCTGTCCTGCAGGAGCCATTTCACCCCAAAGCTCATGCAGCTTCCAAATAGAGGATTTAAAGAAAAAGGAAAAAGAAGGTGGCTGCACCTCACCTCCAGAGGGTTCTAATGATCTAGACAAGACGGCAAAAAATCCTCATCCTCCCCCTACATGCTTATGAACATGCAGTAAATCTAGCACACAAGCTCGAGACCTTGTAGTTTAATGCTTGCAGCAATGCTTAAAAGAAGACCAGCTGCAGCGTGATGGCTGTAGATGTAGACTCTGATGTTTTTTCTTGTATTTGTGATTTCTCACTGCATGCTGGGCTGTTCCTTTTTTAAGGTGAGAACCATTAGATGGCCCCTGTGTTTTGTTTGTTTGTTTTTGTATACCTGGTTCTAATTCCATCTTATTAAGACGGTATCACAGTTAAATCAGCCTGGTACAAATTTAAATGTGTCATTTTTCCATCTGACGCATAAAGAGTGTGTGTGTGTGTGTGTGGAGTGGTGATGTCTCACCTACCGTGTTGAGACTCCTATGTCTTCTTGTTTTTAAAGTGGTTCTCCGTGACTCAGCAGGGAGTTGATCTTCATGTCGCAGTGCTGAAGTGTTTTTGTTGAGGCAGACCACTGCAACAGGCTGATCGAAGATCAGAAAATATAGAGAGCTGGGCTGCGATGGCTGCATAATAATCTCAGCTGTCATGTCACGAAAGCCCTAATCCTGCATATGCAGTCCAGTTACAACAGAGAACCAGCTTTAAGCTGTTCAGTCATATCACTTCAGGCTTATCAGTTTTTAGTGATGGTGTGTTTCTTATGACATGATTTAAAAGTGCTTCAGTCAAAGGCTTTCTTTCACCCTCCACACAGGAAATTTATCAGGAATGAATGGATGAAGAATCTGACCTCTAAGCAGAATTGCTAATGGCAGTTAGGAAATCAATAAATCCCAACTGACAATCAATACATTCCAATTTAACCCCCCCCCCCCCCCTTTTTTTTTTTTTCTTCAACCCCCCCCCC
>VOQK01026599.1:0-12598 GCA_015052645.1 Benitochromis conjunctus
AGAATTTACTCCAGTGTCCTGTTAGATTTTAGAGAGCAAGGAGCACACGGCTGCTGACGCAAATCTGAAGGCTAGACCGTACCATTTCTCAAGCCTCGCAAAATAAAAAAAAATAAAAAAATTCTCAAGCCTCGCACTTCCGGCCGATTTTGGGACACTGATGTTTCACTCAGAAATATATTATTTTGGTAATACGTTTTTTTAATCTTATTTTGTGTTAAAAAAATGAAGAGATTTGAGAGGGTTAAACATTTATTAACAATGCTTTCTTGTGGAAAACCTGATGCGGCCCAGACTCACCCAGACTCTGCCTCCAGCGGCCCCCAGCTAAATTGAGTTTGAGACCCCTGCTTTAGACCTTTCAGTGTAAAAAACAAAACGTTGACTTGTGCCTTTTATGGAACCTAAAGTCACCAGTGATGCTTTTAGGACTTCTTCTCAACAATAAATGCAAATGCAACAAATTTTGTTAAATGAAATTATATAATTCATCAATGGTCTTTTTGTTTTACTATTCCCAGTGTTTCCGGTTACTTGGCATTTATTGCAGAGGTCAACTTAGACTGCACATTGCTCTGTCCCAATTTCAGCCAAGCATGACACATCACAGTGTCTACTCTCACTGTTCCACTGACAAAGAGACTCACTGACTAACATCTTGGATGAGAAATAAATGCTATGGCACAATAAACATAGCTTCAATTCCATTGCTGCCATCTGCAGTTGCAATTCCACGTCATGCTGCTTACTCAAGCAAAGGTGTTAAAATAAGGGCACCATCAGCAGCAAAGTGTCCTCTCTTACCCCATAGAAAACATCGCAAGCACAGTTGAAATACAGAGAATGCCCACATATATAAAAAACTTTAAGGTTCAGTCACCAGCCTCTTTGGCTCCCTTTATTATTCTGGTTCTATAAACACTCTTCAACAAAGGTGCACCAGCACAGGCCAATGAAACACACACGATTGAATGAAGGTGACAACCTGGGGATGATGTCTCTGTTCTGTTGGACACCACACTTTAAAACATGCACTGCATCATTACCATCACCGATGAAGATGAACCAAGGGTTTCAGTCAAAGACAGTGATCATTTGAGGGCACTGAGGCGAGAGGCAGATGACAGTGTGCAGTCTGTGCTATATCTCCATTTCTAAAACACGAGGCTCAGTCAGACTGTGCTGAATATTCAACAACAGAGCAGATCCTGGCTGCATGATTCTCCACCACTCTCCTTTTATTTGTTATTGCTGTGTTCCTTCTTCCAGAATGGGAATCATTCCTTCAGCACTTATCAACGCACGCACCATCTGCATCTGCTGCTGTAATGTCATTAACTTGTGTTACATCATATCACCCCGGAGATTCAACTCCCTCTAGTTTTCATGCAACAATCAGAAGTCTAAGCTTTGGCAAACATTTTATTCTGATATGAGTGTTTGTTTTTGCTGGAGTTATGAAACTTGAGGGTTATGGAACGACAAAAGTAGCGCTTCACTATAGACTAGGTGCAGTTGAACCTGAATATTAAGCATATGTTTCCTGGAAAGAGACGCACCCTTAACAACTACAGTATGCTCAGTACACACCAGCAATTACAAGAAAACTAACACATTTGGCTGTTTTAAGGTATGTGGTGTCACTGTAAACATGTGCGCCACAATGTTAGAAGCCTTTATAATGTATTTGCATTTGCAAATATGATGAATTTTTAATGGTCTCTTTGGGGGAAATGAGGTCAGTCCTGGAATCAGTTAAGTGGAAATATGAGCATGAGAAACATGTAAAATGCACCTCACTGTGTTTTTCTGTAGCCTCTTTCTTTGTCTCCGATCACATAGTTACCCACTCTGTTTTGAGCTTATAGGGGGTCGTTTGATTGCTGGGAGTTTCCTCCTTTTATAATATAAAACGCAATATAAAGCGCCTTGAGGCGACTGTTGTTTAGCACTATATAAGTGAATTGAAATGAGCAGGTAAATGGGCTTCCTCCGAAGGGTGACTGGCCTCTCCCTTAGAGATAGGCTGAGGAGTTCAGCTATCCAGGAGGCTACAGCCACTGCGCCTCCACATCGAAAGAAGCCAGTTGAGGTGGTTCGGGCATGTCCCACGGAGAGGAGGCCCCGGGGCAGACCCAGGACACCCTGGAGAGATTATATCTCTCGGCTGGCTTGGGAACACCTTGGTGTTCTCCCGGACAAGCTGGAGGAGGTGGCTGGGAAGAGGGAGGTCTGGGCTTCTCTGCTTAGGATGCGACCCGGCCCCGGATAAGGGGAAGAAGATGGGGGGAAGAAGATGGATGGATGGATGGATGGATGAATGGATGGATGGATTAAATTGATCTGAATTGAAAACCCGTCTAAGTAAGCCAGTAAGCCATTTAATGATGACTTTCTGCCTAACAGAAACATCACTACAGTGACCTGCAGAATCATACACTGCAGTTCACACTGGTATACATACACTCATTTAGATGACAGTTTTGATTAAGTTGTAAGTATCTCACTGCCAACAGTGTAATCCAGCGATGCAGCTCTTGGACCTTATTTAATAAATTAATTGTCGGGTCACTGAGAATTAGACAATAAGCAACTGATCAAAGTAGGAAAAAATACTGCAAGCAATCTGTTTTTAAAAAAGGAAGGTTATCAGCACATTAGTGCTGTATAGTTGTAGAGAAAAGAAATGGTCACGTTTTAGGTTTAACTTCCTATAGCTGGCCAAGAAATAGAACCTTATTCATGATTTAACTACTGTGTAAAACTAAACACTGAATAAACTGAACCAACATTCTTGGATTAAGTGGGATTATACGATCTGGAGTGAAGTCCATTCAGATTATTCAGTGTTTTCAACAGTTATTCCTTTTGTGCATTTATATTGACTGTAATTCCATTATTCTTCTTCCTATACGTGTTCATATAGAGTAGATAAAAGTAAGTTGAACCACATGCTACATAGTAACAGCTATAAAAATGTTCTTCATGGAAGCAAGAGTGCTGTACCTCAAGGACTTTCCCAGTAATGTACTTCTTACAGCTCTCACACTGGATGCCAAACATGGCGTGGTAGTCCATTTCACAGTAGGGGATCCCGTCTCTTTAAGAATGACACAGGAAAGCAGGTTAGATACAGGAGCAAGCATCAATATTAAATATAAATAAATATAAATCTGACTATGGTATTATAAAGCTCCTAGCTATGTGTATGACAGTGACAGTGTCTGCACAGTGTATGTTCTGGCAAATTATGTCTATGCTCTGCTGTCCACACTTCTCTAGCTGTATTCCCCTCTGTTCTACATGGATGAATTATATATAACACTCAACCAACTAAGGCAGCTTTGCACAAAATGAATGGCAGGGTACACCATGGAAACCAGTGTATAATTGTCACCATGGACAGTTCCTCACAGGGCTAACACAGATAATGAGACACTCTTACATCCACACCTAAGGGCATTTTAGACTGATCATGTGACTTAACAAGAATGTCGTTAAACTGCAGAAGAAACTAGCAAACACGAAGCTAACCCACGCCACTTTTCGTGCATAATAAAAGGTTGAGATAGAACAGATGGGTGTGCTAACAACAAAAAAAGACCATTACAACACAGAATAATCATACTCTATTTAACACAATAAATAGAGGTTAAAATTATTACATGATTACCAATCCATTAAAAAAATTCAATAAAGATAGAAAACATTCTGAATTCTTAGCTTATAAGCTGCTTGAAATTTAACACATCGTACTCCAACAAGCTAAAATCCAGGATGAATAACAGCATTAATGAAGTATTGTGAAAATGAAAGTATATTCAGATAGCCAGCCAGACTTACTTGCTGATGTACTCAGCATTGAGGACCTTGTTGCAGACTTTACACTTGAAGCAGCCCAGGTGCCAGTGCTTGTCCAGTGCCACGAGTGACTGTTCATTCTTAAATTCCTTTCCACAGCCGCAGCAGTCTGTACAGAGAACAAAAATACAAAGACTAATTCAAATTTCATGGAAAATGACACTAGAGTTTGCTTTCTGAGTGGAAAAGTTTTTTGACTTAACTGACTTGAAACATTGGACATTTTGTTTTGTATGAGGAAAACACAATTTAGGAAGGTGCCAATTTAAGTAAAGGAACAAACAATTTGAAGTTTACTTATGACATGAGTTATGCTTTCAAACAGGCAAAAAGAGGAGAAGATCACTGACTGTGGACAGCCTGTATGGGTGCAGGGCTGTTGGCAGGAAGAGGCTGGGTACACTTTTGGCAGATACACTCTTTCCCATTAAATGTCACTCGGTCACCGGCTGGGAACGGCTGTCTACAAACAAACAGAAAAACAGTAGATAATCAGAGAAGTTTGACAGGTAGTGGACAGTTTGTTCTACTCTGAAATAAAATTTGGTCCATCAGGGTGAATAAAAGCCCCCTTAGAAGGCCCTAACAGACCAGTTAGTAATTTTATGCTGATGACTTTCACGTATTAGGAGGATCCTTCATCATATCTTTCAGAAGAAATGCTAGGCGGTGCTCTAGAAAGTTAGAAATGTGAGGTCATAACTCCAAACTCTAACCCTACAACCCAAAATATGTTTGACAAGCCACCACTTGACTAATTATTGTTACATGTTCTGATATAACTTAATGTATTTATTTACTTTTCTCTGCTATTATGTCTAAATGCAATCCCCTGAAGACTGATGTAAAGCTGGTTTAATAGCCACTAAAAGTAAAACCTAAATCTTTCAAAAGAACTGTTTATATATTAAGCAAGTCAACTGTTGTTGAATATTTTTATTGGTTATTTACATCAGGTTTATTTTCAATTTTAAACTTTTTTTCGGTCGTCAACACATATATTTAGAGACTTAAGTCTCTAAAAACCTGCTGTATTTTCTTTGTCACTATTCACTTAAATATGATCTCCCTGACAAAGTGGAGATCCGCAAAGCCCATTCATCATGCTGCAATCCAAGGGAATTTAGGAACAAATGAGAAACAAATTAATTGAGATCTCTCAGTCTGGAAAAGGTTATAAAGCCATTTGTAAAGCTGTGGGACTCCAGCGAACCACAGTGAGAGCCATTATCTACAAATGGCGAAAACATGGAACAGCGGTGAACCTTCCCAGGAGTGGCTGGCCGACTAAAATTACCCCAAGAGCGCAGCAACGACTCATCCAAAAGGTCACAAAAGACCCCTGAACAACATCCAACGGACTGCAGGCCTCACTTGCTTCAGTTATGGTCAGTGTTCATGAGTCCTCCATAGGAAAGAGACTGGGCAAAAATGGTTCCAAGAAGAAAACCACTGCTGAGCAAAAGTTTTGCCAGAAAGCATCTTGATGATCCCCAAGACTTTTGGGAAAATACTCAAATGATGAGACAAAAGTTGAACTTTTTGGAAAGTGTGTGTCCCATTACATCTGGTGTAAAAGTAACAGCATTTCAGAAAAGGAACATCATACCAACAGTAAAATATGGTGCTAGTAGTGTGATGGTGTGGCAGCTGTTTTGCTGCCTCAGGACCTGAAAGACGTGCTGTGATAAATGGAACCATGAATTCATGAATTTTAGACTTCTCTGCATTGAATCATACTTGTTATTAATCTCTGGCTCTCTTTCACAGCATGTCTTATGTCCTGTTAAAAGGGAGTTTTTTCTTCCCACTGTCGCCAAAGTGCTTGTCCATAGGGGGTCAATATGATTGTTGACTTTTTCTCTGTATGTATTATTGTAGGGTCTACCTTACAATATAAAGCACCTTGAGGTGACTGCTGTTGTAATTTGGCGCTGTATAAATAGAAGTGAATTGAATTCTGCTGTCTACCAAAACATCCTGAAGGAGAATGTCAGGATGTCTGTTCATGACCTCAAGCTAAAGTGCACTTGGGTTCTTTTTAGGAGCACTATCCAACACTTCTGGGATAAACGGTTAATATCTGGTGGGAAATGAAAGACGTGCAACACAGACACTGGCTTCACTTACGAGCCAAAGACAAATGCCATTATACAGCTAAAGAGACATTGCAATGACAATGAAACAATGTTAATGTCTGCTGGCTGTTTGTGCAGTCTGCTTCACAAACAGCTGCCATCATCGAGTCAAATGCAGAAGGAATGATGACTCCTTGGCAAAGCCAGGGCTCTGACTTGCTGCCACGTGCAGCTTCCTACAGCTCTGAAATGTGATATTAGGAGCTGCTGTCACACTGACACAGCCAGCTACTGAGAGAGGAACACATCCTGGCAGACTGTGAATGGCTGAGATTAAAGATGACTCATGCATAAATAGACAAAAAGTTATGTTTTCAAACCTGACATTGTGAGTCTTTAAATCTGGAAATCTTGCTTACAGTTGAATTCTTGGTCTTAGTTTATAAATGCTGTATTTGCTATTTTATAGCTACAAGAAACATTTTCCTTTCTCTCTTTCCTACAATACTACCTTTTTATGAGATCAAAGTAAATAAATATTATTACCCATGATTCAACCAAGAATGTTTTCAGGTATTATTATATCTCCATGGGCATTTTAGCCCTCATTCATGGTTATTACAGAGAATCTCCCATAAAGTTTCTAGGTTTGAACTCACAGGATATTTTTATATTATTAACTTGAAATAAATTGAAGATTTTGGACAGCTGGTATTCATACTAAAGGAAATGTTAGCATTATAATATATTAATAACCACTTCTAATGTTTCAGAATTTTCATGTACTAAGTAATGTAGTAATTTTTATTTGAAGGTATTAGGTTGATGGAAGCCTAAAATTAATAAAATCATTATTATTGGCTTATTACTGCATTAATGTCATCACATTACATGTTTATATTAAAATATTACACAAATATCATTTTATGATTTTACTGTTAGAAGGTTACTATATTGTGTCTAAAATACACTACTTTAATGATACAATTACTAAATAGTTTTGTCTCATATGTCATTTTAACTGCCATTCATACACACCAGTGATTCTTTTCTTACTCATCATTAAATCTTTGAAAAAGGAGAGTAGCATTTTGTGATTTTTATTTACAAGCTGCAAAGATTAGCTGCTTACAGTACCAGGTTGCAGGACATTTTAACATTAGCTGTACCTCCTGTTCACAATCAACTTGGAAAAACTGGATTTAAACACTTTGCTGCTCATATGAAACTTTTAAACCGTTGTATTTCTCTGTCTGCAGCTACTCTTGCACATGTTCTTCTTCATTTGTGATCATGTATAATGTGTCCTTTTCTTATGTAGGTGTCTATCTCCATTTTTGCATGTTTTTTGTATAAAGGTCTCGCTTAAAAAAACTAGATCTCAGTGAGACTACCTGTTTAGTTAAAGGATTTAATAGTTATAATAATTCTCTTTTATATGCATTACATTTTTGGTAATTATCCTTTTTATTACCAAATTAACACTTTATTCCCATATTATTGCACAGAAAAAATATATGCTTGTGTGTGCAGATACATTGCATGTGGAGAGACAGATGCAGATATCTACATGTCTGTAGTTGCAGAGAAAATAGCACAGACACACAAAGAAAACCCAGACAGCAAAATGGAAAAACAGCTAGGTTACTAAATAACTGATGATTGACACAGCCTTTCCACTGTGACATACATACATAAAAATACACAAATCGCAATATGATGTCTCATGTCAAGCAACACTTGCTCTATTAGCCCCATTTTTATATTGCTCACAAAAGGCCCGTGTGATTTACTATCACAAAGGCAACATTTGTTGTGAGAGAACTCCAAATATCACACTGGAACATTCTGATCTCAGGTTCAGCAACAGGATGACTGAAGCATGATAGGATGAACACATACACACACGCGCGCACACACACACACACACGCACACACACACAGCTCAAAAGACACTTTACACTAGCTGTGGGAATGGGCAAAGTAGCTGCACTGACTGACCACACACTTAAAATTCCTGCCTGCAAGAGGCTTCCATTACCTTTCAGGGCCTGGAAAACAACACTCTCACACAGACACACAAATTGAGTGCACGTAGATTGAAAGAGGTGAGTGTAACTGTTTCGTGTGCAGTGACACGTGTGTCCTATATTTATTCATGTATGTCTATTATAGCTTTATGTGCTTGTAAATGACACCAAGAGTAATGTGTAAAACATACTGTGCTTATGAGATGTCTCCATCATCGTTTGAGCACTCTTAATCATGGGAGAGTGGAATTCTGAAACACTATATTTCTGCAGTAAATAAGATTCAAAAGTATTTGACCTGTGGGTATGGTGGTTTTGTAAGGCTAAACATAATGGGAAAAAAGTCCTCTTACCTTAAGATTATGTAAAAAGGTAAGTATTTTCCAAAAGGACTGACCTAAATATGTGTGTCATATATTCATCATGTGTGTGAATGTCATGGCAATTTGGAGCTTTTAATGATTTCTTAGAACTTTTTATTTTTTTCGGGAGACACTGGTGTTCCAGCACTTTCCAGTTCATGGCAGGCTTGAGCCTTGGTGCTTGGGTTGTTCCTGAACACCCTAACCAATTTCCTCTCATTTCAGGAAACAGTTTGGGTTTTCTTCCATATTTTGGAATATAATTTACAGATGTTTAGAAATTATACCGAGAGACCTTCCCAACTCATGTAAACTTACAGTTCTACTTCTTAGATCTTCAATGAGTTACTTGGACTTTCCGTTTGTTCTGAGTATTGGTCAACCCAGTGACTACTATCAAACAAATCCCTTCTATGCTTGCAAAGAGAAACTACCAGTTGTATTCAGTCATCATCACTAAGGAGAAGTTAATAGCACTTGGCCCTTCCAAATTAAAATATATTGCAGAACCTTTAATCTACTGAAAGCTAAGATGCAATTAAATAACTTAAAATTGCAGAACTGAAGAAAGCCTACATCCACAGAAGATGTGTGGTTAGTTCTCCAAGATGTTTGGAACAACCTAGCAGCCGAGTTCCTTCAAAAGTTGTGTGCAAGTAAAGAATTGATGCTGTTTCGAAGGCAGAGGATGATCACACCAAAACTTGATTTGATTTAGACTTCTCTTTTGTTCATTCACTGCATTTTGTTGATTGATGAAAAAATATACGATTAACACTTCCATTTTTGAAAACATTCTTTGTTTACAGCATTTCTTCTTACCTGCTTAAAACTTTTGCACAGTACTCTATATATTCATTCTATTACTATAGCAGATTAGAATTAGAAAGTCTTCTTAGCCTTTAGCTGAGATGAACACGTGATTATGTAAGGATATTGACATAGAAAACCATGTTTATCCTTCTAAGTTGTGAAGTCTCTGTATGCCCGTCCATCTCTTCCTCAGCCAGCTCCACATCTACGCTTGCTGTTCACAACATTACAGATTCTTTAATCATTTGGTTGAACTATTCTTATGTTTTTGCTAAAAAATGATCTATGTTCTCCAAGACTGACTGCTGACTACTTGTCCCCTACTTGGGGGGAGGGGCATACACATGCACTGACATGCTTGTATTGACACTCATTGCATTTCATGCAATCTTAAGCGTCTTAATCTAAAGTTTAATCACCACAACTAAGTGCAAAATCCTTATACTAAACCTAGCAAAACCTAGTTCATCACTGCCTTTGATTTAAGTGCTAACTCATTATCCACTTGTCACTTACATCCAACACTTAAAACAACAAATCCTTTTTAAAGCACTATTTTTATATACACTGCAGTGGTCAAATGACTTTGCTTATGTTAAGTCAAGGCCTCTGATGATGCACAAAAATGTGCAGGACACCTTTTCACGTACAACATGGATACGTGAAAACTACCTCACCGACCGACCACAGTATGTGAGAACTCAGGGCTGTGTGTCGAACAGGGTTGTCTGCAGTACGGGGGCCTCACAGGGAATGGTTCTGGCTACGTTCCTCTTCCCCATCTACACTGCACTCCTGAAGACCTTCTATGAGTCTGTCATAGAAGACCACACCATCTGTTACAGTGTGGTCTGCTGGGGCGGCAGAATCTCTGCTGGTGATGAGAAGACACTGAACCGGAGGACTAGCTCTGTTCTAGGATCCCCTCTAAAAGTGGCTAAGCTGTCATCCCTGGTGGACAACATCTTCCACCCCATGCAGGAGACTCTGACAGCACTGAGCAGCCCCTTCAGTGGCAGGCTGCAGCACCCACGATGTGGGACGAAGAGATTTCACAGGTCTTTCCTTCCTACGGCTGTCAGACTCCACAACAAAGACTTTGCAGCTGACCAAACACACACATCCACACATGTGCAATAACACTAACTGTAATTTTTTCTGACAACATAGTATTTTATTCTATTGTATATAATATTTAATTCTATTTTATATAGTATGTTATTCTTTTTATCTTATCCTATTGCCTTGTTTTTCTTAAGTTTTGCAGCTGTAACTTTGCACTGTCCACTTTCTGCTGTGACACGACAAATTTCCCACGTGTGGGACTAATAAAGGTTTATCTTATCTTATTGTATTGTTTTAAAAAAAAACATCTCAGTTGCAAAGTCTCTAAAAATTTGGTTGCTCAGTTTTCCGTTAATGTCATGAAAGTCAGCAGACACTGATCAGTTATCATGCTAAATAAATAAGCTGCTCTCAGAGCCATGTTTCTCCCACTTACAAACAAGGTCAAAAGACTCAAGTCTAACATTTCTCAGCTCACTCTAAAAGATGACTTGCTAATTTTAGGAAATACCAAAGTAAAAAATGTAATCTATTATTTGGATTCTACTCCACATGCTAATTTCTTACTTGCATGAGGTGCAAACAAAGCAGCGTGGGTGGTAAGTCTTGCCCAGCGCGGACACGACCTCCCCCTCGATGAAGTCCTGGCAGCTGAAGCAGCGAGTTCCATACAGCCGCTGGTAGTCCAGAGTACAGATGTATTCACCCTGCCGCACAAAGAAGCCTCCCTGGGCCAGTTCACAGCCACATACTGGAAAAAGAGGTCGGAACAAATAGTCAAGGTTATAGCAAGGAGAAAAGAAAAGTGTAAGAGGGAAGGGTGGATTAAGGAAATGACCAAGGGGACAAAAAAAGGGAAAAGAAGCAGACATCAGATTTGTTCTCCCTTTTTCCTTAATTATCAGTTTTTAAAATTCAGCCCAATTAATATATAGTGTATAGGTTTAGTTCAACAGACATAGGATTGTATAGTAAACAAAGCAAAGATATAAGAGAACTAATGAATTTTATACTATAGTTGCATTGCTGACAATGTTACCAGCTTCACTAGGAAGATGCTTAAAATGGTAGAATGAAAGTGGCAGAAAATCTTGCCTTTTTATCCTTTAAGGCTATTTATTTAAAAATAACCTAACCTCAGTCAGTAACAGCTCTACAAAAGGCCAAAATAAACAATCTTGGAAACCTTGGATGATATTGAATGAATTTGTTTCTGGAGATCTGAAACAACAAATCTACTGACCTACTGACAGTTTCTTTCTAAAGCATAAAGAAGATTAAAACTGTAAATTAGTGAATAAATCATCACTGGTGTCCAGCAAATTCCCAGCTGCAACTCCTCTCATATGACAGAAATTCTAAAAAAATGCTGCACCCATCTTAGTCACTGTACTGTTTTTTTAAATGCTACACGCTGGAAATACAAGACATGTAGAGAAACAAATGTAGGCGAATGAACTTCAAAAAACCACCTGACTGTGAGACTACACATCAGTCACATGCAACACACCCACCAATCAGCTGAGTCACAACCTGTGAACAACCCAGCAATGAAATTAGGACACATAAAAAAAACAAAAAACAAAAATCATGCCAAACTGGTGGTGGATGCGACACAAAGTCTTCCTAAATTCAAAATGTATGCTCTCTGTTCAAAGACATAAGGTAATCTGACCAATTTACAAACTCCACAAGTTACTTTAAGAGATGACGGAGATCCAGATAAATTGAAGAATTTTAAAACTTTTAATCCAAATGTAGACAACCACTTCTATTCTTACTTTTACAAAACAAAGACAGAAATATCCACACAGTTTAAAGACATTCTTCTAAAGTAAAAGAAAGGCATTGTGGTAGGCAGAGCCAGTTTGACATGTCTAAATGTTTTCTTCAGTAGGGTCACATGACCATGGGTGTGTTATTAGCCCGCGTGCAAATAATGCACCGTGTCTGTTTGTCTGCCTTTTAACAAAACATGACAGGATCTCACCCTGATTACACACAGCAAACATAGCAACCATATGACATCACAGAGCTGCTACGCCCTGAGGGGAAGCTTTGCTTTATTTTTCCTCTCCATTAGCAAAAACAAAACCCCTCCTGCCTTTCCCCCCAATTCTTTCTTTCTGGAAAGAACAACAGGAAAGACAAATGATAAAAGTTTGTGCTGCTTTGTGTCATGTCTCGACACTGCTCAGTGAACTTTTACACACACTTAAACTTGCAGGGATGTCCAAAAGTAAACTATATGGACAAAAACATTAGGGCCACACCTCTTTATCTTTGAATTAAGGTGTTTTGTAAATTCTGTTGCAACAAGTGTATAACATCAAGCCCCTCTCCATGCAGTCTGCCTTTACAAAAGAATGTGAAAGAATGTTTGGTACAA
>VOQK01026602.1:0-16507 GCA_015052645.1 Benitochromis conjunctus
AGCACCTTGAGGTGAGTGTTGTTGTAATTTGGCACTGTATAAATAAAATAAATGAAATGAATTTAACTCAAACAAACATAGAGGACATAAATGTGTTAGCAGCTGGTGTGTTTGTAAGAACATGTTGGTGATGTTTCCTGATCGTTCACAGAGCTGCATGAACCTGTTGTTGATGTCAGAGAGTCAAACTCTACTGCAGAGTGGGTTGTTTCCTGTTCAGCCACTGGTCGACCTGCTCCCACTGTAACACTCAGTGTCTCACAACAAGACCTCAACTTCTCACAGTACAACACTGTCAGTGTGTCCAACAGCAACGCTACGTTCACTGTCACCACTACAGCTGTGCTCTCAGGTTCACGTAAACACAGCACACAGGTGGGATGTGCAGCACGAGTGCTCTCTGCTCCTCACAGAGAGGTGATGGTGACGATTCCTGAGGTCAAACAGACATCTGATGATGATGATGGTGAGAAACTCTTTCACACATTTATAGACTGATAATATATTGGTCAGTTTTACTGGGATAATAATCAGTGACTTCAGTAAGTCTGCAGTTGATCCATGTTTGATATATCAGTTTTGATCTGTTTCACATTTTTTTCCTGCTTTTCTCAGTTTCCTTCTGGATCACCGTATCAGCTGCAGCAGTGGGACTGATAGTCTTTGCTTGTGTAGCCGCTCTCATCACTGTCCTGGTTAAAAACAAAAAGAGGTAACTTTCACTTTTGATTTATTTTAAGTCCTATTTTAATGTGTCTCTTCCTATTAAAATCAGAATGCTTTATGACTTTAAATGTAACTGAGTCTGACTTGATAATTATTCATATTCTACATGTTATTAATTCATTAATTCATTGGAAGATCATTCAATCGGTCTTTTTTGTGTTAATATTGTATTAATATTCCTTAATAAGTTTGTGAACACAGCCACAAACATCTGCACCATATACTGACTAGTATTAGCAGATGTTTTTGGGTGGTTGCTCTCAAACCTGTGTACATGTTTCAGCATTAATGGTCCCTTCACTGATGTCCAAGTAGCCAATACCACGACTCCACACCCCAATACCCTCTCCTCTGTAACTTGGAGGATGTGAGCTGGGCTGTATTTTAATCAAAGAAATATAATATCTTTTGCTCTTTTGTTGTTGTACCGTTTTAGTTAAATGTACATTTTAAATGTATTCTTTTTTAGGAATATGGTGTTTTTTTATCTGAACAATCAGAACACCTTTGATCAAGAATAACAGGAAGGTGAACAAACACCAAACTACAGAAGTCCAACAAATCAACTAAAACCATCTCCTTCGCCTGCAAGAAGATGTGAGAAACACACTATGGTGAACACACACTTCGCAGCCACACACAGTAACTGAGCTGATCCTAACAAACACACCAGCCACAGAAACTAAATGCACATAAGCTAATGTGCAATGATGTTTTACCGTGATTAAAACATTTTGGATGACGGATGAATGACGAGAAAAATTGCAACCAAAAAGTTAAATTTGACCAGAAACTCTATTTTGTATTGTTAAGGGTATAGTTATGAAAAACGAAGAAACACTGACTAAATAAACATTTTAATAGTAGAATATTATATTTTTATAGATTGATCAAGTGTGGAGCAAACTGTGTGGTTCATCTTGTTTGTTTCTCTGTGGTTTCTTTTCTCTTTTTGTTAAATGCTATAATAATTTTATAATAAGTCAAACAGTCAATTATTTTGATGTCATGTTTAGTATTTTCTCATCCCACAGCCATGATTCCTTCTCTGTGAATCCAAACTACATTCCAGTGATAAACTGAACACACCCCATGATTCAGGAGCATTTTTTTTGCTTATATGATGCTGATATTTCTGATACTTTATGCTGGATTTTTTTTATGTGTCTGTTTTGTTTTGAATGTCACACTCCAACGCTGCATCGCTGTAACTCCGTCCTCGCACACTCACAATAAAGCTGTTGAATCCTAAATTGTTTGTTGGCACATGTTTGTTTGTTTTGTGATATTGTGTTTATTTTCCTCGCAAAAGTTTAAAGTAATATTTAACTGTATTTTAAAAAAAATGTTTAGTGATGATATTACAGGATTAACTCAAATATGAAGTCGACTTCAGACTTGAACATCTAACACTATCATTGCTTTCATATTAACCAAATGATGGCAGATTAAACTGCATTGGACATATAATCTAAATTACAATCTAAACTCGTGCTGTTGTTGTTCAGTCCTGTAAATTAGTACCAGGAAAACTGAACTGATGATGTGTCTGGTTAAGATGACTGCTGTGGAACAAAGTAAACGGAGACTTAGAGGAAAACTATGCTGCTGGAGTTGGAGGACCTTTTCTCACCTGGTACAGTGGTAGAGTTACTGAAGCTAATAGGCAACATGTTGACTCTTTCAATAAAGATATGCTACAAACAGAGTGTGGTGGATTTTTGGATGACGTGTATACTTATATGACTATATACACTATATATCTATCTGCACTGAACATATACGCTGTAACTTTCACGTAGACTCATAAGCACAATACGTTTGCCTCACCAGGGTTTATTAAGGTGGAACAGTCAGTTAATGCTGGGGGAGAGTTCTCCTGAATAACTCACTCTCCAGCTCCGGTGACTGACAGAGATACATCACAATAAAATCACCTTATGGATCATTACAATACCATATAATCACACACACACACACACACTGCAAACCTACACTGGAGTGTTTTTATATATGAGAATCACCATGTTAACCATGTAACCTATGTAGTTAGGTCAAGTATTATTCACATGTATCATATAAGATTAGGCCACTTGCTGACTGCTTGTTGTAAAATGTAATAATTAGGATTAATGTGCGATGTTTGACCGTGTTGTGACCTATTGTGATAAGCCAAAGGGTAACCAGAGTCCTGCCTGGCTCCTGGCCAGTATGCTGGCCAGTACCTGACCCTGTAGCTGCTGTTTGTGGCTGGAGGACAAGAGGAAAGTTACCCAGCAGCAGGGGGCAGGGATACTGGTCCCCATATAGGGGACCAGAGGACACCCCAGCACTTTTTCCTGCTGCTTCTTTCTGTCCGTCTCTGCTGTCTGGGCTTAAGGCTGTTACACCCCAGGGTTTTGCTTTGCTTGCTGTTCTCTGTATGTACTTTCTTGCTGTTCAAACAGAGAACAGCAAGTATTAAACTCTCTTCTATTTCAGAGGATCTTTTTGAGTGCATTTATTTTAATTCGATCTACAAAAAAAAAAGCTAGATCTCCACATCGTTGATGGGATAAGGTTATCGTGATGGATTCATAATTTGCCACCGCAGTCTGAATATTTCAGAAACTGCTAATCTGCTGGAATTTTCCCACAAAACCATCTCTAGGGTTTATATAGAGAAGAAAATATCAAGCAGCTCTCTGGGAGAAAATGCCACATTGATGCCAGAAGTCAGACGAGAACGGTCACACTGCTTTAACCTTACAGGAAGGCAACATTGACTAAAATCATCACGTGTTACAACAAAGGTATGCAGAAGAGCATCTCTGAATGAGCAAACCATTGAACCTTGAAGCAAATGAGCAACAGCAGCAAGAGACCACACTGGGTACCAAACCTGTCAGCTAAGAACGACAAACTGAGGCTACACTTTACACAGGCTCATAAAAAATAGAAAATAGAAAAACATGTTGCTCAATTGATTTGAGTCAGTTTCTACTTCAACACTTGGATGCAAGGGTAAGATAATAGTGTAAACAATATGAAATGAAACCTGGTGTCTTGTATCACCAGTTCAACATGCAAGTGGTAAAATGTTCTGTAATGTACTTTTCTTGGTACACTTCGGCCCTTAGTACTAAATGAGCATCGTGTAAACCGTTCAGTCCATCCCTTTATGACCGCAGCGTACCAATTTTCTGATGCCTGCTTCCAGCAGGATAACACATTATGTCAGCCAGTGTGGAATTGAGGAATGTTTCCGTCTTCATCAAGGCAGCTCTGTAAAAAGATGCTTGTCTGTGCCTCTGCCTTTGTCTGTGAATTTGTTCATTTTACATGTTGTATTGGTTTTATTGTTACATTTTTGTCTAGTGTCATCTCCCTGTGGACATATGATCATCATACAATATTGGTGATCAAATTTGTCATGGATATTTTCAGATGTAGCAGGTATTACTTCCTTCTGTCCTGTCTGGAGCTCTCACCAGCATTGATCCGTCACTGCTGTCTATTATTAACAGCTCAGAGGCAAGGTTGCATTCCATCCTACTTTAAACATGCTGAGGTAACTTATTTATAATAAAAAAACAAAAAACACTTCATCTTGATGACAGTTAATTTGGTAATTTTCTTCCTATTACAAAATTGCGGTTTGTTAGCAAATTATCAGAAAAAAAACCCTGTAGAACGTCAGTTGTCTTTTTTGACCCTTTTCAGTCTGGTTTCAAAAACAGCACTCCACTGAGTCTGTGCTACATCAATCTTTTAATGGCTTCTGACACTGGGACATGTTCTGTAATCATTTTACTTGATCTCAGTGCAGCCTTTGCTGCTGTTGACCATAATATTTTACTTAATAGGATTACGTTTTTGGGATCTCTGGCTCTACTTTAGATTGGTTTTCTTCTGATTTATCTGATAGGAGTTTCTCTGTCAGCGAGAAAGTTCACCTTTAACATTGCCTCTTAACCTGTGGAGCCTTCCACAAGGTTCAGTCCTTGGTCCACTATTCTTTTCTTTCTACATGCTTTCCTTAGCTGCCATCATTCAATATTTTATTAACATTCCTTATCAATTCTATGCCGATGACATTCGCCTGTATAAGACTGACCTCCCAATTCATTTGTTTAACCTGAACTACTAATTGGCTCTCTAGCTGTTACCTTGTTTTAAACACCAACAACACTGAGACCATCATTACTGCCTCTACTGTGCAATATCCTGAAATCAGTCAGGCTCTTGCTTCTTTTTGTTCATTTGCTAAGTCTAGGATTCAAAATCTTGGCATAGTTCGACTCTGGAACTAGAACCTATGTGTCTGTTTCTTTCACTTAAGGAACATTTCTAAATTGTGAAGTATTCATGCATTTGTGTCATCATGCTCAGACTACTGTCATGTCCTGTATAAACAAATCATCTCTATAACTCTAAGCTATACACAATGCTGCAGCCATATTGTTAACACATTCTAGCAAGCAAGCTCACATCCCTCCCATTTTATGCTCTTTACATTAACTCCCAGTTGATTTGAATTCTTTTTAAAAATTCTTACATTCAGAGTGCTAAATGGCCAGGCTTCAGATTATTTGTCTCAGGTTCTTGCAAAATATACTCCTGCTTGTTTTCTTTCTTCGGCTAAGAATTTGTTAAATGTTTCTTATGCACAACTAGACACTATAGGGACAGAGTTTGTAGCACCAAGGCTTTAAAGCAATCTACCATTGCAATTTTGACTCTGTGGACTCTTAGACTTTTTTGTGTGAACAGGCTTTCTGTTGAGAATTTTATTGATTGTATTTTGTCTTTTTTTTTAAACTACCTGTTTATTTTATTGTGTCTAATTGTGTCTTTTTATTGGCATCACTTATTTTCTTATTTATTTTACTCTTTTCACTTGTCACTGTGAAAAGGGGCTTAATAGATAGATTTACTTACTTACTTATAGTGAGTTATTTAATTAATTAATAATTCATCATCGTCCTGTGTATCGCTTTTTTGTGTGGCTCCTGTGAATTTAACTAAATAAAATTAAGTCTTGTATAGGATTTGGGATTAAAAGTGTGCTTCATATACAAATAAGTGACATAAGTGGAAACAGTGTAAGATACTTAACGTATAAGCAATAGTAAACAAATAAACAATAATAATAATTAATCATAATACTGTATTCTGTATTTAAAATATTCCTTAACTATACATTGTCAATAATATTGAACATAATATATTCACTGTTACATTTTAATGTTATGGATAGGCAATATATTAATATAAAATGTAACTTGTTTTGACTGATTTTATTCAGCTGGGTAGTTAATCTTTAATATTGTCTAGAATAAATTTTTGTAATTTAAAAGCCTGACCGGGAAAGACTTCAAATTAGATTCAGCTGGATGTCTTGTAAGCATAGCATTACTTCCTCCTATAATGATGTTCATATCTACTGTCCCAAACAACCTAAAAAGGAAATAAAATACAAATAATCACAGGCTGATGAAATATTTGTATGCATCTGTAGCTGCAAGGGAAAAAGTCAGGGCAATCCTTCAGTCTGAAATGCTATGGAGAAGAATGGTAAAGCTGGAATGGAAATACCTAAATATGAAAGTACACATACATCAAACTGGGATTCACAACACAAAGTTACTTTTCACCGCTGGAGACAAACAAACAGATACGAACCAAATCAGAACATGAGCATGACGGATGAAGGTGCACTGAAATAAGTGGGCCAGGTGCCACAGGAGAAACTCACTGACGCTTCCCTTCACAAATTCAAGAGAGAGCGGCTCTTGTTTTGAAGTTTGAATTACTGAAGAAATTTAAATAAAGGTGCTTTTATTAATAGATGAGTAGGAGAACACAGTGACTCCACTCAGGAAAAGTGATCGTCCATTAATGGAGCATAGAGCATTAGTCAGCAGCATGAGGAAGCCCAACAAGTTCAGAGAGCTTTCTGAATAGTCTGATTATTTTTTATAATGGCAATCTGTTACAGTAGCTAAGCAGTAACTAATCTTTTGTATTTCATGTAGCAGTGCATGCTATTTCTACATTCAAAGCAAAGTGTAGCTTATATGGTAATATTTTAGAAGCACAATTTCTGTTTTAAAAAGCAGAGATTAACAGAAGTATAAACAGGGAGGTATTGCAATGCTTTTGATGAAATTTAATCACTATTCACACTTGTGTGACAGAATATGGTCTACTTAATTGCTTTTCCTCTTAGCAGAACAATGCAGCTTTGGGTTTTCTTCAGGTTTTCTTCTGCAAGGTACCCTGTTTTGTTTATCCGATATGAATGTGAAGCTATCCTGCATGTAATTAGCTTAGTTTAGCATAAATACCTGGAAACAGTGGAAATAGCTACTCTGTGTCTAAACAAGGATAGACAAGGATGTCATCAGAAACTATTTTTAAGATACATTTTGATATCAAAAGTCTAAAAATGTAGCACTACTTTTTTATCTATCTATCAAGTAGGCTTGTTTCAAAAATATACTTGGATACTAATTGATACTTAAAGTAACTTTTGGAACAGATTCTCATTTGCAAAAGTATTGATCCCACCAGTGCCATCTCGTCCAGCTGGCAGAGAGGTGTATACAGGCAGACACAGAGCAGCTCACTAACAGCTGAACACATGAACAGCAGCATAACAAACTGGGCAAACTATTTTAAAGACTGACAGCCCCATCTTCATATTGATTTTCATTAGGGTTAAAGCATTCCACAGTTAACATAAATGTCAACATATTGTTAGCAGTTTAACTATTAGCAATTACCTTATAGCCACTTAATATAACATATAACACAATTATTTGTGTCTAAAAAAAAGTGGAATGTTTCTCTTAAAATTCCAGCTAAAGATTAAAAAAGGTCTACCAGCAACTAGACAGAAACAGTGGCAGTCTACCTTACCAACTCTATTTGGTCAGCAACAAAAACATGGAGATCCGTCACTAGAAGCACAAATGTATTCAGCATGGACCAGTATTGTTCTAAACTTCGATGGTTTTGAGCATTTTACTGGGCATCAGTATTAACTTTTAAATTCTAATATTATGACCACACTAAACCTGAATACATTTTATACCTTTTTATTTAGTTACTATATCATGCACACCATGCACTTATCTGTGCAGGGGGATTTATAGGTGTATATATAAGTGATAAGCTTTGCTAGGACTGCAAAGACACAGTCAGTTCAATTCAAAATGTATTTCTATAGCACATAGCAACAGAGTTGACCAAAGTGCTTCACAATCAGTTAAGAACAAGAGAAAACAATAGAGAAACAAATACAGATAAATGAGGAGACAATGTGTTAATTTAAAGAATAAGGCCTGATGGTACTCAAACTGAACTTGAATTAAAAGCCAACGTAAAAAAGTGAGTTTTAAGACAAACGAATTTCGTAATAAACGAATAACAAATACAAATATCATCTGGCAGATTATTCCAGAGTCTAGGCGCTGCTACTGTGAAGGCCCGATCTCCTCTATGCTTCATTCGAGACCTCGGTTGTACTAAGAGCATGTCGTTAGATGATCTCAGCGCTCTTTTGGGGGTTATACTTGTTGAGGAGTTCACTTAATAACTGGGCGCCATATTATTTAAAACTTTAAAATTAAGTAAAAGAATCTTAAAATCAATACGATAATTGACAGGGAGCCAGTGTAAATTTGCTAAAACTGGAGTGATGTGTTCGTGCATTCTAACACCTGTTAAAAGACGTGCAGCAGCATTTTGGACTAACTGCAAGCAGTCTTTTGATTACAGACTTTGACAGTGATATGCATACCTCCTCAAGAATGCTGACATGGTTAGGAAAGTTAACTTTAATCATCCATTGTAGCTATCGTCTGTGCTCTTCTGGGCTGTTTGGTGTTTTTGAGCTGGCCAGTGCATTCATTCTTTTTCAGTATGGACCACACTGTTAATTTGGCCACACCCCTAACGTTTTTTTTCTCTCTCTGATAGGTTTATCATCAATTTCCAGTCTAATGATGGTCTTCTTAACTTGTGTTGACATCTCTTTGGACCTATACTAAGAGTTCCAGTAAACAGCTACCAAATGCAAGTTCAACACTTGGAACCAACTCAAAATACTTTATTTGCTTAATTTGTCATGGAGTGACAAGGGGCCAGCCGTAACCTGGCCATGGAAATGGTTGTCTGTCTACCGTCCAATTACTTTTGAGCCTCTAAAATTGGGACCTCTGCATTTAAACATGGTTAATCAGTTAGTACAATGCTTTTGTCGAGCCCCTAAAATTTGCACTTTAATTACATCTTGATTACGTTACGTAAAATCCAGTGTGGTGGTGGACATAAGCTACATTTACCGAGAAAATATGCGTGAATGTCTAAAAATGTTTGGACCTAACTGTACTCAGGTCAGTCTTTCTGTGTATCTTTCTCACTGTCAATCTGCCTGTTTCTCTATCGCTCTCTCAAACACATACACACATATGCACCCCTTGTTGTGTCTGTTGGTTGGAGGTGATGCTCCCAGCAGTGGCATATCAGACCATAATGAAAGCTCATTGCCCATGGTTTGGCAGTGTGGACAAACACTCTTTCCATTCCCTCCTTCACTCGTCCACACACACCCTGAATCACAAACACACACTGAGAAACGCTTAAGTGGGTGAGTCAGACCTGCGCTCTTCCTGTGTCTCACACACATGAACACTCACCCAGGAGAGACGAGGCAAGCAGCAGAGCCCCTGCCAGGTTATATGGAGGGACAGAGTGTTCTGAGTTACTGCACAGTGCAGCCACTCTCCACGGCAGCACCATACAGAGTCCATAAAGCATGATGGATGGCCTATCATCATTTACCTCTTTGGTGACTTCTCAATGCTGTCACACCCCGCCAAGCACATGCAAGAGAGGTGAGACGCACCAATGCAGACAGGCAAGCACAAGGCAGAGCTTAACGACAAAAACAACAACAAAAAAAGGCAATGCGGACAAAATGATGCTAAAATGAGCATTACAGAGAGCGACACGGGGAGGCGTGGAGCGAGAAGGAGGAGAAGAGTTAAAACAGAGAGATGGATGAGGGAGCATTTTTGATGTTTGCTGGAATTAATGCAAACTTCGTTGCATAAGCAAACAGTTGCACACACAGACATGCAAACACACACCACCACCACAAAAGAAGTGAACCATCCCCTGTCCCTTCTCTCCTTTGATGACAGCACCCCACACACGTAGAGGCTGTATTTAGAGCATGCAAAATCTACTGTCTCCTCCACTCTTCTCCTCCTCCTCTCCATGCCACAGCAGAGGGGAGCAGGAGGAGGAGAGGGAGAGAGCGAAGCAGATACAGAGAGAGAGAAAAGAATGAACACCAGATGCAGCGAAATGACACACTGATAGTTTACATGTCAAAGCGGGTGAGACATCAACAATGGGAGAAGAAAAAAAAGAAAGAAAAAAACCCCGGCTAGAACAGTAAATAACTTCCGTGAGAATGAGTGCAGCCAGAAAGCCAGAGGGGGCCACAAGGCTCACAGCCTGCACTGCAGGCTGGATAGTAAAGCACCGTGCAGAGGGTAAATCTGAGCTCTTGTTCTGTTTCGACGTCGGGAACCCGAGGCTTCAATTCACTCGCTTGTGTTTCAGTCAAGTATGCCATATATTGCTCCCGCATAGGGACCTTCAGTGGTTAGGTATTGCACTGGGGCAGGTATGTCCACTGTATGTTTAAAACTCCAAAATACTAAAAATAAACTCTCAGCTAGTTCTACGCTCACAAAATATATCCAACAAATATTATTAATTAAGCTATTAGGCTAAAATAACACTAATACATTTTCATTTAGCAACAGCTGTCCTAAAATTAAAAACAGATCTTTGTCCGGATAATCATAATCGCTTTCTGTACTCGCACTCATGTAAACACATATCAGATAGCCTGCTGCCATGCTGCTCGTGAAAAAGTTGCTCTTGCTCTTCACTCCAGCTGCTGCCGCCGTTCATACAGAGTTACAAAAGAGATAACAATGATACGCCCCTACCAAACAGAAACGGGCTCATGCGAACACGATCAGACTGAAACATGAAGCTCAAATAAAATAGCAGTTCTGTCTGATTGAATTGAAGGCATGCAACTGTTTTAACGGGCTGGGCTCCAGCATTGCGAAACAACATTAGGCTACCTGGAAATGGCAGGGAGCTTGTACTGCACATGTTTTATTTAAAAAGTGTTGGAAGGGGTTAATGTGTTTAACAGGTGCTCGGGGGTCTTAAATTATTGTCAGTGTTTTGATGCTAAGTGAATGAATCCTCACCGTGTTGCTGCACTGAGCACTGGAAGAAAATATTTTCACTAGACATCCAACCTTTATAGACACAGAAAGATAGAAAGCATGAGAGAGAGAGAGAGCGAGAGAAGGGGGGGGGGTCTGCCTCTCTGGACAGTGCCTATTGATCGCCACCCGGCACACATCACCACAACTTTCACAAATTGCTATTGAGAAGTGACCTGTAATGCAATTACTGGCCAATCCGGGGCCTTGGCTGCCATCAATTATTAAAAGCTGCCTGAGTCGTGGCCCGCTATGCCGTCTCAGCTGGTGCGTCGTGTCATTATCACATCTGCCGGCCACCAGCTCACCAGCTGCTTCAGCAGGGTTGGGAATAAGATTTCCGAGTGCCACTTCACACTCTGCGGAACGTATCAGAGGATACGGGCCAAACGAAGAAATTGAAATTGCCACATTATATATTCCAACGGCTACAGCAAAGGTGAGGTGGTGAAGGTCACGGAACAAAATGGGTTTTGTTTTTTCCTGTGCACATTACCACTGAGCATGAGAATGGTATTTACAGATGGGTAAAGCCCCCTTTGTGAAATCTGTGTGGTTACTTTATGCTTCATAAAAACTTCTAAGTAGAAAACAACATTAATATTGCAGCTTGGTACCACTGGCTCCTCGTATTAAAAACTTTTAGTACTGTAGTCAAGTAACTGTAGCGAGTAACAAACCAATGGGCAATGTTTCCATCCACAATCCAACACTTTTCTAATCATTTTCTACATATTTCCACTTCACTTTGGTAGCTCTTTGGAAGTTATTATGAGATAACATCAATGATAGAAGGAGTGCATGATGATTGCACTTGGCTTTGAACTGGCAGCATTTTTTTTTCTAGATGTTTTCATTATAAAAGCCCTCTTTCAAACTGGGCTTTTTTCACTGCAATCACAGTGAAATTATTTATTGGCTATCTCGTTCACTGTAAAATACAGTTACAGAAGAAATCGAATCTAGAATGCAACTTAGCATCAATTTTTAAACACTCGAACAACTTTATTCCAAAAATTCTATAAAGCCATTTCAGAGAACGAGTCAGGACCAATGTTCATTGCCAGCCTTCAAATAAAATAGAAAGACTTAAAGACAATTAAGCTCAGTAAGCTTTCATTTTATAACAGCAGTTGGTCCGCTTGAGGAAAAAAAAGAAAGAAAAAGAAAAGCGCTGATTAACAGAAAGGGCTGATAAAAAGATGCAGAGCATAGTGGGCTTCATAGTAAAAGCTGCAAGAGCCCTGTAAAACCTCAGGGAAAAAAATGAGAACACTGAATGAAAATGTTTGCTGCTGTTTAAAAGCATCTGCTCTGCCCCACATTGACAACTGAGGTAGGATAGACTAGTCGCTGGTGCCTGACAGAAAGGAAAGGTGTACAATCTGAACTGTAATATCCTCTAATGATCAATAAAACATCGCTTTAATAGATAAATTATACTGTAGGCGTGACTGATTTATTGCATTTTATTGTTTCCAGTTATCTTTCCACTGTTCTTAAACATTTAATGTGCATGGTAAATTACCTGAACAAGCTACAATAAAAAAAATCAGACAACACAGCACTTGTTGGTGTGGAAAGACACGTTGTACTCTATGCGTGAGGAGGCTTGAGAGCATAAAAAAGACAAATAGATATAGCAGTGTGACATACAGCTATACAGAAAAAAAAAAAAAAGAAGTCCCTGTCCTGGCAGGAAATTTCAAAGCAGCTGGAGTCAGGCGAACTCAATACAGCAGCAGCAGCAGGAGGTAAAACTATGACAATGGCAGAATGACTATCACAACCAGCTTATGGAGACACTTAAATCTGTGAACTATATGCACACCCAGCGCTGAAGCCAGGCGCACACTGGTTAGGATGCTATTACAGTTTTTTTTTTTTTTTTTGAATAGCTCCAGCTGCAGCAGCCTCCACTTCTGTCCTCTCCCCAGCGACAGTCATAGTCACTGCCAGCTTTGTATCTGTAAGGAAGTGCATGGCTTTGAGGGTTTACAAAACAATTCCAGTCAAGCAAGAACTGGATGTGTGATTTCTCTGAACAGTAACGTGGACATCACACAGCGTTTTTTGTTTTCTTCTCAAAAGTTTAAAAGTGAATAAACTGCAGCAGGATTTTTTTTTTTAAACCTCTTTTCACTTTGGTGAATGCAAGGAACAGCCTGAAAATGCCAGTTGTGACATTAGCACTTGTAAATGCTCAGTGGAGCAGGCTGTTGAGGACGAAGGCTCATTGGTGCGCTTTAAAGCCGTGCTTTCGCGGATCAATACAAACTCGAGGAAAAGACAAGATGATTTCAGACTGTGACAGGAGCTTGAGCCAGCTATAGACTGAGATGCTGAAAAAAAAAAAAAGAGCATGCCACTTCTAAAATTTCTGAAGTGGGGGACATGCTTTTAGTGTAAATAATGGTACCTCTTAAAGGTGTTCAGAATCGCTCAGACAGTTCAAGCCATTTCGTTGGAGAGCATATCACAGTTTTTAAAGCTGCTCTTGGCTCAGGTCTTTCTTTGTCTTCCTCATCTTTTCCTGCGAGCAGCACCGTAGTAATCTTTGTTATGAGAGTAATCTGTAATTAGAATAATGATTCATACAGCAACAAACTTGAGTCAACACATGTCACGATGATGATTGGCAATGGGGCTGACTGGAACAGTTACACTGGCGAAAACCCAAACTGGATTAGTGATAGAACGTGACATGTGCTGCAGTATGGTTCAGTAGTAAAAAAAAGAAAAAAGAAAAGAAAAAGTGCATAATTTCACATATGGATCATCAGTCTATTGACCCAGCAGGTAGCATGCACCACCTCTGAAATTAGTTGGCTTATTGGACTACAGTGAACTACTGCCTCGAGACAGATAAATTTTTCTCATTTGTACAATCTGCTCAAACTCCACTTGGCAATGGGAGGTTGTAACATCAGGCCCGGAGCCCAATGATAATGGGACCATTCAGACTTTATATGACAAAAGATGGTGTGTAGGCATGTAATGATCTTTGTTGCAATTACGGCACCATTCATGCTTTACTCCTTAAAGGGGTTCAGCCAAAGCCATCCTACATAAGCCAAAAGTATGTGGACAACCAAACACCACAACCATATTACAAAAAACGTTCACTTCAGTTTATGGTTATATGCTAGATTTTGCTTGCGTCTTATGTCATGCACAGGTGTAGGGCTCAAAAAAAGCTGAAATGACGTGCCACCCTGTTCGTAACAACCTAACTGCCAGAAGAATAGCGGACACTTTAAAGGAGGGGAAGATTAAAAATTAAAAACTGGAAGACAGGAGAGAGGTGCAGCGCTGTCTTCCTCACCCACAGCAATGACGTGGATCTGAATGTGGGACTGTCAGCTTTGCAAAGTTGTTGGGAAAATCTGGGGTGAGGGGGTTTTTAGATGGTGCTCAACCGTACGTCAAGCACTTTGGTTGGATCGGATTATACTGTAGTAGCAGCTTAAGCACGTATGGACTGAGCGCCATGTAGTTCAAGGCACAAATCAATCAGCTAATCAATCAAAACCAAAACCAATGGCATTATTCTGCTGCTCCGTTAGCCGCCATTCTTCAATGGAGGTTGAGCTGTGAAGCCGGCTGCAGGAATATGGGCCTGTTTCGCCACAGGAACATTATCGTTACTGGTGTTTGGGTGATAAGGGCGGACAGTGACTTTTTTTAGTTCATCCCAAAGGCATTTAATGGACTTTAGCAGTTATGTTTTTTCACAACAAGCCATGAACAATGTCTTTTTGGCCCTGGCTTTGGGACATTGCTCTACTGAATGACAGAAGGGGCCGATCCCAAGCTGCTGCCAAAAAGTTTGACCTAAGCTATTGTCCTAAATATTATTGTATGCTGAAGCATCAAGACTGAAACTGAGAGTCTAATCCAAAGAACAAAAAGCCACAGTTGCTGCTCTGTGCAAAAACAAACTGTAGCACCTCTAAAAAGTAAATTGTTAGAAATAAAAACTTACAAAATTAATGAACTGTGATGGGTTTTTCAACAAACCGAGATCTGTGTTTACCTCTGAATTTATTACAAACACTATTTACAGAAAGTCTTTCTGCTTTTCTACTGTCTCATTTAAATTTTTATTGCAGGCTTATGACCGGCCAGATTCAGGCTGCCTACTGCCTCACTTAAAAGCTTTGCTCCGGTGTGGACGCTGGGTACAGTCTACTGTTTCTTTACCCAGGCTACTGCCAATACATGCTGCTGTTTTCTTTTTATTCTTAGGCAATGTGAAACTGAAATAAGTTGCTCATTATGTCTATGAGTTGACAAAAATCTGCATGTGTGTGTGTGTGACGAGAGGTCGTTTCAAGCTAAAACTTGCTTGTGCATCACCCCGGCATTCTTTCAATGACTGTGCATTCATTAAATGGAGCACCTTATGGGGCAAATGGTTTTCTTTTGGATAGGGGTGATTAGGATAGTTGATGAGGTGATAGCTTGGGGAGAGAGCGGGGATATTTTAGCTCCAGGGTCTGTGGCATTATTCATGTGGACGTGTAGCTATGCCTCCCGCACGCTGAGCCATAAATCTAAATCTACAAGAAGGACTGAACTACAGTACTTGTACACAAATCATAACTGAGCACCACCAAAAACCCCGCCATCCAAACACCTCTTCACCCACGTCACCTGGGGAGCTTGGCAGTTATTGACCAATGAGGGCGACTTATTGAGAAAAAGCTGCCATGAAACTGGGTCGCAGGAGCCAATCAATGGCATGGATTTTTTTTTTTGCCTTGGCATTATCTCGACTGAGAGCAAGGATTGAGAGCGGGGGTGGTGGGGGGGTGGGTTGAAAAAGAAACAGACACAAATCATTTGGTATGGGGGCACCTCGACTATACCTCTCCTTTCACTCCCTCCATCCACCCACTCTTTCCAATCTGCCATCATCCACCCCTTCCTCTTTCCTCCATCCTGCTATTCATTTGCTTTCCTGTGTTTTCTGTTGTTTGTTTGCCCCTGGGCTGAAAACTCTGTGTGTTTATGTGTGTGTTTGTGTGTGTGAAAGCGCTCTGAAATGACGCATTGATTCACAGTGTTCTATATTTTCTCATCTGGCTCACTATTACAGTGAGAGTCAATCGACGCCGTATTTCTCTCTCTCTCTCGCTCTCTCTCTCTCTTTTACTTTCTTCCTATTTCTTTCCCTCGCTCTATCTTTCTGTGTGTATCGGAGTATCATGTTTTTGAATGGAAGTGCTTACGAGGGGTGTTGTATTGCAGTTACAAGAGAAGTGTTTGGAGTGTGAGTGCATGCGTCGTGGGTATCAGCGGTGTGTTTTGTACCTGTTTGTGTGTATTTGTATGCATTATTTTCTAACTTGAAGCTCAGCGCTATGTATTCAGGAATGTGTGCTCCTTCTGTGCACTGTGTGGGGGGCACTTGGTAGTGCATTAGCCCATACTGTGTACTTGTTTGCTTTGGAGGATACTATATATATATATGT
>VOQK01026603.1:0-14249 GCA_015052645.1 Benitochromis conjunctus
TTGTGCTTTTTTTTTTTTAATTTACAACATAAAGCACCTTGAGCAATTTGACAAAGAATAAATAAAAGGGATTTAAAAATAAATTGAATTGCATCGTTGAGATTAGATGCATTTCACACCTCCTGTCTTCTCTTCAAACATTATGCGCATGTTTACGGAGGCAATTAACCACACAGTAAGTCTGGAATTAGGGTTTAGATAAAGGTTATGGTGTTAAATGAAAAAACAAAAAATATAATACTAGCATGAATGTATGTGTGAATAAAATTTGTTTCAAAGCTGTGTATGTTAAGCTGGGGGTCATCTCATTCCTATTCATTTAAAGGTCATTGATTGACAAGTCCAGGCACTGTGTCCTCTGTGATTATCGCTCAGACGTAACATGGAAACATCACAATCTCTCCTCATCATACCTGTCCAGCAATGTGTACGTGTTTGAGTGAATTTTTGTGTGTTTAAATGTGACTCTTTCTTCCACAAGCACTCGCATTTCATTGTGTAGCCAACAGAGAAAACTGTAAAAACAGAAACAAACACATATTACTTTTATTATTCTGCCAGCTGACAGTGCATGCTGGCAAAGTCCCTGAACATTTTTGTGCAGCTTGTTTGAAACAAAGTGAGGGGAGTCATGTTCCCAGCTGTACACAGAGACACCAGGGCATTTCATACATGTGAATGCACACAAACGAGCACGCTGCCGGGGACAACAAAGATGTGAGGAAAGACAAGGTCGTACTGCTAACCCCGGGCTCTTACTACATATGTCA
This sequence comes from Benitochromis conjunctus, assembly GCA_015052645.1. Lineage (NCBI taxonomy): Eukaryota > Metazoa > Chordata > Actinopteri > Cichliformes > Cichlidae > Benitochromis > Benitochromis conjunctus. Next base: position 771 of record VOQK01026603.1, read on the forward strand.
GTCACACGTTTAAGCTGTCAAGATCAACACCATCACTTTCTGGGGAAAAGGGGGTCACGCAGCCCCAAGATGCAGATCTGTCAGCTTTGGTCTGTAATAGATATATATATATATATATAAATATATACCGGTGGGCAAGAGATGAAAATAGGGCGCTGTTGGAATGCTACTACGCAAGTAACCCCAGCCGACGGGGTTACATGAATAGAGAGTGGCTCCAGCAGATCCCAGGAACAACATCGGAGATCTCTGTCCAGAAGAGCGCAGTCCTAGGAACAGCTAAGATACTGCGCAGGACCCTCAAGCTCCCAGGCCTCTGGTAGAGGACCCGAGCTTGGAGGATACACAATATCCTCCAAGCTCGGAGGCCTGCCTATAAAGTAGGCAGGCTCGGAGGAGCCTACCTACTTTATAGTGTAAAGTAGGCAGGAAAACAAACACAAGCATATATATATATATATATGCTTGTGTTTGTTTTCCTGCCTACTTTACACTATATAAAATGTTTGTAGAGGAGATTTTGTTGGCAAATGATTCATCAATGTGACCTCCACAATGTTTTGTTTTTCTTCTCAGTGTACCATCCAGCAAGCTCCCTAAAGCAGAGCTGCATAGAAATGTAATCATTAGGTTCCCTCCATATATTGTTAACATCTGTGCCCTCGTTTGTGCATTTCTTTGTGTCAGGAGAAAGTGGGAAGGCAAAAAAAGAAAAACAGGCACACAAGCTCTGAGGTTGTCAGGGTCTTTCCTAAGGGTCATCAATATACATTTATTTGTGTACATGTTTAGGTGTGCATGAGCTTGTGTGGAGGTTTTTAATGGCCCCATGTGTGCATTATGTCTACTCTGCCAGAGAACTCAATTGATTTCCCTGTGGAAGACAAGACCCGAGCTCTGCCTACAATAGCCACTAATGCTGCCAAAGTGATACTGATGGCAGTGCTTGAACAGCAGTTCCAAAACATTTAAGCGCCAAGACACTCGCTGGCTGAACAACAGCATGTGAAACACGAGGCTCTGAAATCTTAACTGAAGGCTCAGAAAGCACAAAGTGTGTTGTGGCTTTGCTTTAAAGCTTTTATTTTTTTACTTTGTTGAGGTCTCAAATTTTTCTTCCTCGCTTATTTTCTGGTGTTTTTTCCATTAGAATACAGAACAGGTGCGTGGGTAGTGAAGATGGTTGTAGAGGTTTCGGTCATTTCCCATTACAAATGAGTACCACCTCAACGTGGTTGGGCTTGTTATAGCAAGCATCCCAAAGGCCTATGACGTCAGTTATATGAGACACAATGCAGATTGGTGATCTAGCTGCTGCTAAACTGTGAACATGTGCACCTCTTCGCTGGTTTGTGTTGGTTTGTGTGGAGCCATTTCTCTTGTTGCTGGGTTTCAAAAATGGCAGCGACATGTAGAATCACATTACAGCCTCAAAACTGGATTGCATATATGGATCAACAGCTGATTTTCTTTCTTTTTTTTATTTGTGTGGATGCTTTTATTGTAGAGAATTACCTATAAGTAATATAGGCCTGAGGACCAGTGTAACAAGTTACAAAATAGCATATTACATTACATTTTCTTTGTAATGCATATAATAACAAATTAGTTTTGTGATAAGAAACTTGTTACCATTAAAAAAAATCTGGATTTTCTTGTTCCTTTCATTGTAGTAAAATATCTTTAGGTTGTTTTCTTAGTCTTAGGAAGACTTAGCCACAGCTCTTAAGCAGTAACTGCTAGCTAAATGTTACTTCAAGGGACATTCAGAGTTTTGTTGTTACTTATGTGGTCGAGGAAATACTGCCATCATCAGCTTGATATGCAATCAGGTGAACACGCTAGGTCAGACTGCACAGCGTCAGGGGAAGCATGGTGTGCTTCATTTTTATAAATGCAAAGGTACTCACAGCATTACTTACTGTACTCAGGAGGGAATGATGTGACAGAAAAGATTGCTTTTTAATGGCAGTAGTCTTGTAGTGTACCTTTAAAAAATTACACTGCTGGAGCACCTCTAACCTCTCACAGGCGCTTTCACTGATTCTAGCTAATTAGACTTTCCCTGCCCTCGGGTTGAAGTTAGGAGCCACGCTGCCGAATGAGGGAAGTGTGGTTGAATCAGACAAAACAAGCCCAAACAAGTGCACGGATGGATCAGATGCAGACAACCACAAAAACGAAACTACTGAGAAATAAAAATGATCTCAGACTGACAATCAGTGCAGTATACCAAATTCCCAACAATGATCCTCACCGCATCTGCTGTGAAAATTGCCGTTGGCTCTGCAATTTTCTGAATGTGTGGAGTTTATACGCTGGAGAGCCTTTGATCTCACCCTGGCACCATCATATTCTCTACCAAGCCAGCCTGTCTGTGTTACAGATGAATTCTGTCCTGTTGCATCTTTCATGATGAACTAGCCAGCTCCTTGTTGACTGTTCATGAGGACCCTCATTTAAAATCAACGTGATACTTCAAGGAAGGGCTGCTCAGAGGCAGAGCTCACTGTCCCTCTTTGAAATGATAATAGGGCCATATGGAATAACAGATGCAGGTGAAATGGGAGGGACGGATGGAGGGACGGATGCCAAGAGACAGAAATATATGTAGATAGTGAGGAAGATCGATGCCAAATACGATGTATGAAAGGGGGGTGCACACATTTAAAGAGTGTTCATAAGAATGTTTAGAGGAAAGAAAGGAAAACGCGGTGAATGTGATAAGAAAAGTAGCAGCAAATATACTCACTTTTTTTGGAATAAGAAACAATTTTCTGCCAAAATTAGACATGCAAATTCCAGCACTTTTATCCAATAGCCTTTAGCTTCAGTCATTGACTAACAAATAGATGACTGACTGACTGATTCATACAAACGTCTCTACAGTTTACATCAAAGAAGTGATTGAAACTGAGGTTTGAAAAACTTTCATCTCCATGAAATCATTATAGTTATCCATCAGCCTTTGTAACTCTTCAGTCAAGACAGATATTGTAAAATTGCTTTTTGCTATGGCTTTAATCGAGTAATTAAGCATAATAGTAAACTAAATCACAGGATAACATAAGACCACCTTTGTTATTTAGGTTTGAGGACTCGTGGTATTAGTATTAGTGGCAGGTATCAGTGTAGGCATATATGCAGGCCTATCCTCCCATTCCACCACATCCCAAAGGCAATCTATTGGCTTTAAATCTGGAGACTGTGGGGACAATGAACTCACTGTCATCTTCAGCAAACCATCAGATTATTTGAGCTTTGTTGTTGGAAGCAGTCATCAGAAGATGGCTACACTGCAAACTGGAGCCTCAGTTTTCTGTTCTTAGCTGACAGGAGTGGCAGTCGATGTGGTTTTCTGCTGGTGTAGCTCATAAATGTTCCACATTTTGTGCATTTTGGTTTTAACAAGTGGTTATTTTAGTTATTGGCTCTAACCATTCTGTTCTTACTAGTATCAGTAATCCATTTTGACCCAGAGAATTGCCATTGACTGGACTTATTTTCAGACCGTTTTCTGTTAATCCTACAGATGGTCGTGTGGGACAATCCCTGCAGATCAGCAGTTTTTGAAATATTTAGAGCAGGCTGTCTGGCACCAACCAAAACATGAACTTCAAAATCACTTTACGTCACCTCTATTCCCCACTCTGATGCTCAGTCTGAACTTTAGCAGGTCTTTTTAACAATGTCCTCATGACTAAATGCGCTGATTAGATTTTTGTATTTAGAAGCAGTTGAACAGCCGTACCTACTAAATGAAGTGTATGTTTTTTAATGTGAGCATCTAGTTGGACTATTCATAATTCCCATTTTTTTCCTGTTTTTATTCACCATGTCTTTTTAAGACTGAATTCCCCACGGGGTTTAGACCTAATCTTAATAAAGATCATGTTATTTTCTCAAGTGTGGAAAATATCAACTTTCTCATCCCACAGCATTAAACATCAGTGTCTCAAACCTGTCTGTTTGGCACTGCTGCCTTAAAACACAGGCTTTGGCAATAGCGGATGCTGAAAGCAATAAAGTCTCTAACCGGTCTACATAAAGAAAGGAGTGGTGATGATCAATGTTTAGCCACTTAAACTCCTTGGTTAGGTTTTGGAAAAGATTGTGATTAAGTTAAAACAAACCTCATCACAATATTACGCCTGTTTATTTAAAGATTACAGATTAAATGTGCCCAGCGCATTAAATGTGAGACCAAGTGTCTATATGTGAAGCTGGGAGTGAGAGAGCCATCTCACTTTTGCTATGACCCATGGCAACAGCGAGATGATACGGGAAGCTGTCACAATCGATCATGGCATCAAACCAGGGGGACACGTTTTGCATGTCTAAAAATTCCTACGCACCATATTTACATATCAGAGATATTTTTAAGATTTGTGTTCCCTTGTGCAAATGCCAGGCAAAGTTTGCACTGGATTTCATTTCATGTCAGACACAAAGACATTTATGTGGCAGAAATGGAAGATGGAATAAATGTATTTACATTAGGTTTATGAGTTACGTTTTAAGAATACTGTGACGCACGATCTATAATAAACATTGCTGCTGAACTGACGTGAACTTTTCATGTTATTTTCCAAATGCTACATGTTCTGCAGTCTGATCGGGATTATGAACAAGGTCACAAGTGTCTTGATGGGATCCTCAGCAAGTTGCCAACTCAGATGAGAGGCTTTGGTTGTAGTCGACAGCGGCACTACACAGGTTTATATTTATCTCCATGTGGGCACTTGTACATGCTGATATAGCTCTCTGTGCAGCACTCCAGCCTATCCTTCATGGGTTTGAGAGTTGTGCCTCGAGTTAACTAATATTAGAAACTCCAAATGGAACATTTTCAACACTGACAACACTGTTTATATTAACTCACAACAAAGGAGCCAAATGTACGATGATATAGACAAGTGAGAAGCAGAGCGTCTTACATTTACGAGGCTACAATTAGCTAATCATCAAGGCTATAGTTCATTAAGTTTCCCCACAAATCAGTTAATCTACTAAGCATTTTGTGCTGTGACAAACCAGTGAGTCTCTAATTCCAGAGCAGCAAACAGTTGCTGCAAAAATGCAGTGGGCTGAACTGTGACATCGTTTAACGATGAGATTTCATTTTATCTCTGTGAAGCAGGCACTCAGGCTCCATACATTACTTTCCCCCTCCACACTCATGCCTGAATACCACTGCTGATTTGCATCAGCGGCATATTCCTAGCTGCTCTGCATCCATTTTTACCTCGGTCCCCTCAACCTCTCTCAGCACTCGGAATAAAAAGGACTTTTTGCCCTCTAGATGTGGGCCAGCCCTCAGAATGTGTCTGTGCAATGCAATCTTAATTATATCGCATTAGCCGCCATATCACGCGGAAAGGCGTCTGAGTAAAAAAGGAGTCACTAAACACATTTGGCCTGTGGCTTCAGTCCTGTGGGTTTTCCAAGTCTTGCCCCTTGCATGACTGTGTCAGTGAGTCAGTGCAGGACTGCATGGAGTTGCGTGTGAGCAAGTGAGAGTGGATTAGTGTCTAGGTAATCGTGTGTGTGTGTAAGAGGGTAGGGGGTATGTTTCATTTTTTCTTCTTTATGATGTGTTATTTATGCATAACCAAAACATGTGCAGACAGTTATATAAATGTATATCACTTTGCTGTAGGGTCAAAATATGCATTTGCATCCGCATGCATGTATCTGTATGTGCATTTGTTGTATCTCCCAGCATGCTTGTTGTCAGCGTGCTGTTTGTTGGCCCATGATGCGTACCATTTAATTCAAATTTCAAACTCATGCAGGCAGTAACATACAGATGTGTATCACCCAGAGGGTTCTGTCTCTCCCAATCCTGTGCTACTGTGCAGCTCTGTGGCCTGTACGCAGATGTAAACCAAACAGGTCACCTGAAATTAATTTTCTTTCTGTCCTTTGAGATTATAGCCAGAATTAATAATGCTAACTGAGATGGCTTCTTTCAACATGTAATCCTTCTCCTGTTAAAATTATTTCTTAGACTGCTGTGTAATCTTTGAAAGGATTAAATTAGGTTTAAAAAAAGAAAGAAAGAAAAAACAGCATGTGGATATCTATATCTATGTTACGCAAAGAGGGGCAGTGCGATGAGAGACAAATCTTTTCAACGGTGTCACGGCTGCGATGGCAGACGTGTGGAGTTTTGAATGAAAGACCCACGATGCAGGAACTGACAGTGATACGAGTGAGCTTTAATCCGACAGGGGAAAAACACAGACAAAAACGAGGATTGCAAGGACCAACTAAATAAACCTAAACTGGAAAAAACCTAACAAACAAAACCCGAAACCATACTCGCAGGGAGAAACACACGGAAGTAACGCAGACGGACCAGTGACGAGCACAAGAACTGGAACAGAGGGAACACACAGGCAGGGATGACTGGACACAGGGAGCGCAGAGTAACATGAGGGGCAAAGGGACCAGAACCCAGGATCTAGAAATACAAAAGCCAAAACACAGACAGCAAATAAATGATAAACAACTCAACACACTGGGTCACAGACCCAGGACCGTGACAAAAGGAGCAATTCTCAACTACATGTTCCAACTTTCTTTTGACATCACAGCTTTATGCAGCTTTCTGGTATCTTAAAAGAAGTACAGTCACAGTAGGTGACCTATACTAACTATGCTCCTGTAATGCATGTTAATTTGGTTTCCCTAGGATAATGAGCAACGATGCTTCATGAATTGGACTCCACTAGGCACCTGAAGGTGTGCTCTGGTATCTAGCACCAAGATGTTAGTAATAGATCCTTTGAGTTCTGTAAGTTGTGAGGTGGGAACTCGACGAATCCGACTTGTTTGTGCAGCACATATTAGAGATGCTTGATTGGATTGACATCTGGGGAATTTGGAGGAAAAGTTAACACCTCAGACTTGTTTTTGTGCTCCTCGAACCATTCCTGAAGAAGTTTTACTTTCTGTGGCAGGGCGCATTATCCTGCTGAAAGAGGTCATAGCCATCAGGGAATACGAGACTGGATGACCATCTTCCATCATGCCGTGGTCCAGTTCTGATGCTCATGTGTCTATTGTTGGCGCTTTCAGTGGCGTACAGACATCAGCATGGGCACCCTGACTGGCCTGTGGCTATGTAGCTCCATACACAACAAACTATAATGCACTGAGTACTCTGACACCTTTCTGTTAGAACCAGCATTAACTTTTTTGTCTGTTGGTTCGGACCACAAGGACCAGCCTTCGCTCCCAAAGTGGATTCGTGTGTTTGGCCGAGGTTTGGCCCCTGGCTCAGCTGCAGGGGAGGGGTGGTGCAGAGAGCGGGCGGTGCCGGGAGGCAGGTGAGGCCACAGATGGTGGGAATTGAACTGATGACAGTCTCTTTTCCGTTTATAGTGAAGCGAGAGACGAGTGCGGGTGTGGGAGCTGAGACCAGCGCTGAGCGGAGACTGTGACATTGTGCGTGCAACTTTACAATAACAGCTGAGAATGTGAGCACAACCTTTGTGTGTGTTACAGTGTGGGAGGTGCCCCAGACCTCCATGGGATTTTCTCCTTTTGAACTGCTGTTCTGCAGGAAGCCACGTGGTGTGCTCGACCTGATTAAAGAAAGCTGGGAGGAAGGTCCAAGCCCCACAAAAAATGAGATTCAGTGCGTGTTAGACCTGAGAGCAAAAACCCACGCTTTGGGAGGTTATCACAGCAGAATTTGCTCCAGGCTCAGCAGTGCCAGCAACGCCTATATAACAGAGGGGCTAGACTCAGGCAATTTTCACTGGGAGATAAAGTGCTTGTATTACTCCCTTCATCTAGCTCCAAGTTACTCGCCAAGTGGCAACTGTGAGCACAACCATTGTGTGTGTGAGCGTTGGTTGCCTATGTCGCTGGTTCACCACTGTTCCTTCCTTGGATCTCTTTTGATAGATACTGAACACTGCAGACCAGGAACACCCCACAAAAACTTCAGTTTTGGATACGCCCCGACGCAGTGCTCTTGTAATCACAATTCGGTCTTTGTCAAACTCCCACAGATCCACGCTTGTCCATTTTTCCTGCAACCCAAGCTGACTGCAGACACTCTCAGACAGATTGGCAAAGGTTTGCAAATAATGGCCATGTCATTTCCAGAACCGACAGATTGCCAACATGTCAGAGTGAGTCAGTCGGCGCAGATGAGTGCAATTCATCTTCAACACATCCCTTGGCAGTAGGAGACTTGAGTGAAAGGGTTGCCAACTGGTTGTGTTCTAGTTTTATGCCTATTTAAGAACGATTTAATTGCCGTCCTGCAGTTAATGTGAGTTTCGGTGTATACAGATGGCAACAGATTTGCAACATATTTTCACCAATTTATCACAGTTAATTGCTGTATTAACACAAACAGATTGCATATAACTGCCAGCTTGACAGCAGACTGACTCTGTCTTATTAACATTTTATTGCCCTGTTTATGGAGATAAGTCACTTTGAGTCACAGCGACTGATTGAGAGCGGTGGCAGACCTGACCCTTCGAGGTTCGAAGGAGCCGCTTAAAAATTGACAAGATCGTAAGTTCATTGTACACAGTCGCACAGTCCACACAAACGCCCTCGCTGAATAAAAGGTTTATTTGTAAATTCTTCTTACTCCACTACTGTGCCAAACTTTCAGATTGTTCTGCACTCCATTTCTTTAAAATAAATTAACAGTCAAAATGGTTCTTGTGTGTGAAAATGATGCTCCTGCATGTATATTCAAATTACACAGTTGCTTGACGTGTATATAACTGGTGCTGCTTGCTCAGAGGAGACATCATTTCCAAAAGAAGCAAATCTCAACGAAAATGAAGTGAAATAATGTTTTAATGAGACAGCCACAGTGGTCACAGGGTCATCCCCCCGCAGACGCAGTAAATGACTCTAGTTGGAAAATCAACTATAACAGCTTTAGTCTAATTTTGGCTCTATTGTGTATGCAAATACTGAATAAACTGATGCAGCAGAAGCAAAAGCACAATAAATATGCAGTACTTTCAGGGATCCCATTTAATAGTGCCTAATATTTGTAGTAAGAACAATGTCAATATCCATGATGTCACAATAGTGACACGAGAGAACAATGAAGTATTACGTCCATCTGACAATTCTTCTTAAAACATATACAAACTGCCTCAATAAAACACACAGACGTGTCCAACAGAAAGCAACAACATTAAGTAACCAACCAGAAAAACAATGACCTATTTTAAAAATGCTATAGTTTAGAAACAAGCTTTTAGTGTGTAGTAACTATCGTTTCAACACAAAGTGACCCAGTCATGGCTTTTTCCACCAGCCAGCGCTCTTTTAGTGCCCAGGGAGAGATTTGTTGAAGATCAAAATGATGGCATTTTCAGCTGACAGTCACCTATTGTGACTTGCTGGACACATTCAAGCCAAAGGGAAGTATGAATCACTCATACTGCACTCATTTTTTTCCTCCCCTTTTCACTGTCACTGCTTCATTCCCCCTGCAATGTGCTCAAAAATAAGTCTTGGTGCTTTGTGTTTGCACACAGAGCCCAGTGAGCGATTTAAAGTTGAAACGGTGTGCGTTTTCATTCACGAATGTTCCCTCATTAGTAGAAAGCCATGTACAGTTGTGAATGAACAGTCATAATATTCTGGCAGCTGTTTACTTGGGTTTCTGCAGTTTATGCTGATTAGCTTCTACTGAGAGACAGACAAAACACTCTGGAGGATGTCAATTAATGTTTTTTTTCTCTCTACAACACAGACTCCTTAATTAAGCTCAGTCAGCCTCTTCAGCATTGATTTACTGAAATGAGAATTAAGATTTTAATTCCATGAATAGAAGATGCCAGTAAGTACTCCTCAGAAATCACTTGAGTTTCAACCTGCTTTTCTTCCTGTCGAGATAGAGCTTTGATTAAAACCTCATTTTGGGATTTTTAAGAACCCTGAGGAGAGGGGGAGGGGGTTCAACTTCCACTAAGAAATTCAAAATATTGACTTTTGCATATGCTTTAAAAGATGTCTGGATTTTAAATTTTAGATGCAAAACATTGTTTTAATGCTTTGATGATTTTCAGCTCAGCTAAAACCTGTAGCCTTGCCAGAAGCAAGGTTAGCATGCATTGTTAATGATTAGAACTAAGCATCTACACAGCTAACAGCTAATCTGCAAATCTTAGTATGCTAATCAACAGAACTAAGATAGCTAACATGGAAAATATGTGCTAATCAGCTAATTACCATCAGTTTTGGTGTTGGCATTGTAAGAATGTTAGCATTTAACTCATAGTATCTATCTATCTATCTATCTATCTAATCTATCTATCTATCTCTCCATCATTCTACAAACATCTATCAATGAGAGGTGTCAATGTTCCCACATTACCTTAGGGTTGCCTCTGCACCAGCAGACTGATGGATGGATGGAGAGAGTGTTTGTGCTGGCAGATGAGCGGAGGTCTAAGGTCCTCTTTATCTATCTGCTACCTGTCATTCATTCATGTCAGGCCTTTCATATAGTCTTTCTCTCTGTCTCCCTCTACAGCCTCCTCTCCCCTCCTGACTTGTACTGTTTCGTTATGATGTGGTAGGGGTTAGAAGGTGAGGGTGTTCGTCCCCCTCTATATAGCGTAGCCCTGCAGTATTCATCGATCCAGCTTTGCAGTTGAAAAGCCAGTCCACCCATGGGTCGGTAACACTGACACCGAGGAGTGACATCAGGGATGAGAGATATGGTCAGTGTCTGCATCCTGATGGACTGTCTGAGTACTGACTTCCCAGATGTCTACTGGGAGCTTAGGAAGCACAGTTGTGTCAGTTAACAGTGTTAGCAGTGTAGCTAACAGTGTAGGAAATGATTACTAGTCTCTAATCTCATAAAATGATATGTTATTGTAGAACACTGGAACATAGAAAAGATCTGATGTTTAAACTGAAAAAACTGCCATTTCAAGAAAAAGCCCGATCATTTTGAATTTGAGGCAACACATCTCAGAAATGTTGGGACAGGGCCATGTTTACCACTGTAAACATACCACGTCTGGGAACTGAGGAGACCAGTTGGTAGATTTTGGGGAGGGAAATGTTGTCCCATTCCTGCGTGATAGAGGATTCCAGTAGTTCAACAGTCCTGAATCTTTTTGTAGAAATGTTTTTGTTCCATGATGCAGAGACTTCTTCAGATTCTCTCAATCTCTTTGGTGTTATTTTGTAATATAGATGTTGAGATATTGAAGTTTATGTTGTGGAATGCCATTCTGAAAGCAGTTTTTGCAGACTGGTGAACCTCTGCCCATCTTTACTCCTGAGAAACTCCGCCTCTCTAAGATGCTAAGGTCAAGGCCAAAGTAAATACATTACTTTGGCCTTGACCTTACTTCAGTATTGTACACCTTCTTGGTCTCAGTCAATTACTTTATTATTTTCACCTGACAACCGATAAACATTTCTGAAAGAGGACACTAATAAATATTAAATGAACACCTGACCAAAAGCTGCACTGCATGTTTCCTGGGGGACCTGTCATGGCTCCATGTCAGGCTGGCTGACCCTGTGCTAGGCGACATGTTTTGTTTTGTTTTGTTTTAGTGCCCCCCCTCCTCGGCTGGGGCGATGCTCATTACGCGCTCCCGCCTGTGGCCCATGCACCTGTGTTCAATCATCACACCTGCTGCTGATCTCCAGTAATCCTGAGCCCTATTTAAGATGGCGGTTCTATGCTACTCGTCGCTGGATCGTTGGAGTAATCTGCATCTTCCCTGGACCCGTCCCTGCAAACCTCCCACGAGTGAGAGTAAGGAAGCGTGAGTGGCTGCAGAGGAGATTGGAGAGAAATTCTAAGAGAGGAGCGTGTCTGGACCCTTTCCTTTGTCCCCACGGACCCTGGAGCCCCCTTCATGCACACTGTATATATTCTCATCTGGTGTATTCTCTGTAAATAAAAGCACTGTCGCGTGTCTGTTTAAGAACCCCGACAGGACCAAAGCAGGACCAAACCAAGTGTGAAAATAGTGAATATATATTCAGATTTTATCTGAATATATCTATTTAATATTTTAAAAATCTTTATTTTCACACACACAAATAATGCATATAAATTGTATTTGCTATTAATGATTTTGAAAGAAAACAATTTTGGGTTACAAAATATATAATAAAATTAAAATAATCAGCAATTGCATAGTAGATAACTTTATTTGTATTTCAGCATCAAATTCTTTAGTTTCTTTTTTTTTTAATTAGTGTGTTGTTATAGTATGGCATAACACCATAATACAAAATGTGCCATTAAAAGCAGAGATTCATTGTGTTTAAGGTTTCTGGACTTTGCAGTTGGACAGGCAGAGCATTATTTAGAGAAAAGTCAAAGCAGCTGGATTGCTAATGAGGCCTCCAGTGTGAGCATCTATGTAGACCTGTGTGGGATGGTAACTACAGGTTTACGGGTACAGGTGTAACTCCGTGTTGTGTGTTTTTCTCTACATGTGAATGAGAGTACAATTTATTCCAAAGAAAATCTCCCAGAGGACTGTAAAGCTGGGAAATGTAACCTTTTTATCCCACTGCAAAATGACATAATGTTGAAAATGGGAACAGAGTGTATCTGTGGATGCAGGTATGCCTGTGTCTAAGTGTTCTAGTTAAAAACATACATTTAAAAAAACATTCACAAACTAGGAAAACAGGAAAAGAAAAGAAACTCTGTGGAAAATTATGAAAACCAGGGATCGAATACACACATCAGCAAAATTTCAGTGCAAAATGAATGCTGTCACTGGTGCACAAACCACAGCGTTTACTCCCATATGGTATTTTGGTGCTTTTTTTGTTTGCACAGGCAGCTTTTTGTACAAAACCCTTACTGTGTCACAATCCTGCATCTCCCTGTCCTCTACAATAATTGTGTCAGTGCACTGGGGCATCTCTGTGTGTGAGCACACCTGTGCTTTCACGTGTCTGTCAGTGAGTCCCTGTGACAGTACAGTTCTTTCTGTTCCCCTGTCTGACCAGCACCTTGTCCAATTACAGAGTCTTGCAGTGGCTTGTCTTCTTTAAGCTCCCTGTTCAGTTCCCTCAGGTGTGTCATTTACTGTCCCATTACTGTCCACCTTTGTTCTCTGCTTTTCTTTAATCGTCACCAGGTCACACTTACTGTTCTTTTTTTTCTGTTTGCACTCACCTTCCCCTCTCCCCCAGGTATTATTCTAATTGTGTGCAGTATGTTTTTCTATATCATGTCCTCGATTTCCCTGCAAACACAATTCAGAAACTGGTTTTGAAATCTGCATTTCGACTTTTGCCCAGGATTACATAAGACTGATGTTGAACAACAGAATGTTGTAATGCGACTAACTGAACTCAATGGAAATTCCTTCCTGTGTGCATGAATTGTCATGACTTGCTATGTGCAGGGCAGGAAAAAGGACCCAAAATGCAGACTCACAGGAGGCCAGAGTGGAACTCAAAAAAAAAAAAAAAAAGCATAAAAAGAAG
>VOQK01026606.1:0-16031 GCA_015052645.1 Benitochromis conjunctus
ACGCACAAAGGCAAAAAAAAAAAAAAAAAACGCAGTCACAAAGAGATGAGGAGGAGTGCTTTCATCTATCCATCCATCCATCCACAGGTCAAGGGAGGATGAGAGAAAATTCAAAGTGAAAATCCATCTTCCTTCAATGAGAGTAGTAGGGAGTACTTATTGTACAGGGCTGAAGGCAGCACTCTAGCCAGCAGGTACAGGCTGCTACACATGCTCTTCTCATTCATCCAGATAGATGGATGGCGTTTGGGGAGACGAGCTATTAGGAGCATTAACCTGGGACTCTTGTGTCCTACCTCAGAACAGGTGGCACATATGCGGCAGCCTCCACCTCAGAAGCCAATCTCCGAAACTAATCAGAATTTTAAACATTTGGTAGATTTGTGTTTGAAGTTATAATGGACCTTTAAAGCGGTTTTATTATGTTGTGTTGCTGATATTCCCTGGATTGATAGATTAGTTGTTTTAATTAAGCTCTGAGGCATGAATACTAAAATTGTTGAGAGGTTTGGGATGTCATAAAGGGAACCATGGACTGTTATAGGTTAGGTAGAGACTAGGCTCATCTTTCGATTTGAAAGTAATCATGTTTGCCAGTTTTTTAGTGCCGTCAGCACTTTATTGAACATTAAAAACACAGAAACTGAAGCTCGGGGAAGTAGAATGTTAAAAAGTCAAAATAAAATACATATAAAACAGTACTTACTTAATAAAAATAAACATTTGGCAGTGACTGAGTGCCTTTGGGTTTTTTCTATTTCCATTTGGAATTCAGTGAAAGAAGCAGAAGGCAGTATTTAGTATTTAGCACCTCACTTGTTGCTCATTCCTGAAATGGGATTTCAGTAAATGATGCTATTTTAGGCTAATTTCTAGTTTCAACATGCAGGAAGTAATTAGTCGTCAGTGAAAGCATCCATATTTATGAGACTTTTTGGTTGTAGCTTGAGGGAAGAAGCAGGGCCCATATGGAATAGAAACAACAGAACAAACTTGCAGTAAATGTTTTAGTTTCACGTGTATTTTATGTCTTATGAGACTTATATGTCTCATACCATGATTTACTGATGAAAGTGTTCCACTTTATGGAAGACTGAAGCTGCTTAAAATACAAAAATGTAGGTATTAATCAATTTATAAAATGCAGAATAAATTATTATTTTTAATTCATTATTTTATTCATTATTAATTCAAACTTATTCATTTCTGTATTTTCATTTTTTTGATTTCTTTATCTATGCCATGCTTCAGCATGCAAATACAGAGGCTCAAAGTGTGCCAAAGCTGTCCCTAGTGGTTGACCAGCACCAACAGAAATGTTAATACAATATTTTACGAAAAGAAAAATAAATATATGTATATGAATTCCTACAATTATATGTTATGTATTTTGGTGCATTTATTGGCATTTTCTTTTAAATCAAACCATTTTTTATTTTTTATTTTGGTAGTTCTGGTTCTCCACACCCTTTTGCATTTCTTTGAATGCAACCCAGTTATAAACAGACACTATGCTGTGCAGGAAAAATGAGAACGCAGCCACTTTCATGAGTAAATGTATGCGGCATATAGTTTTTACAACATTTTCTTTTTCACATAGGGGATGAGTGGCTGAGTCTAGTGTGAATGTACCTGTGTTTTATGGGGATAATGAGTTATGTAAGCAATGCACTGCTGTGGTTTTGACTGTGACTGATCCTGGAAAGTATGCCCTACCTGTAAAGAATGACAGATCTAGCTGGCGGCTATGAAATTGAGCATAGACACTGAAATACATCACTTCATGGTCTCAGACGAGCATGTTTGCTTGAGTGTGACATGTTTGCAGAGGGGTGGGGAGTCTGAATGTTTAAAAAAAAAAAAGGAAAAAAAGAGGGGCTGGGTTGGGCTCTCTTTTTCGCGTCTCTCTCCAGCCTAGAAGTGGAGTGTCTTTCCCCCCTTCCCCCTCTCTGCGAGCTGCTGGCCCTCGGTCAGGTAACAAAACAGGATAGTATCACAGGACGGTGAAACCCAAAGTGGCCCCGCCTGCCTCCATACGTCTGTATGTGAATGTGTGTGTCTGCGAGGCTCTCACCTGTACCTGTCATATATCCTATACCTTAACTTCTTTGTTCGCTGTGTGTTTGCCTGTTTGTTGCACTCCTCTAAACACACCCTTCCCTCGCGGCCACTCCCAACATCCTCTTGTCACACACATCCCAAAACCTCATATGTATGGTCTTGTGTTTCTAGAGTCGTTGCTATGCCAACAGCCCACTTTCTGTGTCTTAGCTGTGGGAGAATCTGATCTGAGTCTACTCTGCCCCCCACTGGATACTGTAGACAACTGCAGGCTTAAATCATGTCAACCACATCAACCCCCATGGGGTCAGAGGGAAAAAGCATTGGCACCAAAATGTATCAGTTGTAGTAATACCATCTGCCACATTTAATATTGACTTGCTAGAAATTGAATAAACTGAAACCAGTCACTCTCAATACATGATGAGATGCACAATCTGGAAGTGCTAACTGATCGGCAGGCCCGGACGTTTCTTTAAAGCAGCCTGGTTGCAGGGAGCAGAGGACCACCTCAGGTGCTGTAGAGCAAGGCTTATAGAGCGGCCATTCCCCTGACAGCAGTAGCTCTTACCTGAGAATGCACTGAACCCCTGAATGAAGCATGAAGGAGAATGAATAATTGAAGACGTTCACTCCCCCATCGATAGTTGGGAGGCGGAGGAGGAGGGAGGTGCCTTGCTTTACTTCAAGCCCTAAGAGTCTCCCTTTGCTTTGGCCTTCTTGAGTAGATGCTCATATTTTAGGTTTAGTGTTTTACACAGCTTGTTTCTTCTCTCAAACTCATTGCCTGCAGTTTAGAGTCAGTCCAGAATAATAACAATAAAAGCAATAATAATCCGGCAATATGGAAATGCAAATACCTCCCTTGGCAACTAATACAACTAACAGCAATTAATAAACATTCCCTTCCCCTCCTGAAATGGTTAACATCCCTCCTTCCCCCCCGTCTCACTCCGGTTCCTTTGCTGGTTGAAGTGATTGTTTGCTTGTCTTGTTTGCTCGCCTTTTCTGTCTGTCTATTTGTCAGTATATTTTCCTCTAGTTTTGTCCGTGTGTTCTGCAAAAATGTACACATTATTGCATTCAACATCAATTGTCATCCAAATTCGAAGCTTAGCGGGTCCAGAAAAAAAACAAACGAACCAAAAAACGTCCCTTGAGACAAACTTGGTGAAAAGCTCGACAGAGAATGCTGGCCGGACAGACAGACTTTCTATGGGCTCCTTGTCTACTGCCTGTTCAAGGCATTGCCTTCACTCTCCGAGTGACAACTACTTGCATATAATGTATATGCACATGTAGCCAATGCCAGTTTGTGCTTTGGCCCCTGTGTCCCTGGTCCACACTTTTAGAGTGTTGCTAAATGGTTGAAAATTCAGGTTAGTCTTAAAATCAACTTTTACCATTTGTAGTTCTCAACTTAATTTCTATCAACGCCCTCTTTTGTAACACTCTAAATGTGCTTTTCCTATGTTCCTACTACTTGTCCCTTTTTGTGTTTTTGGTGGTATTATAATTTTGTGTGGTATATCGACTCCTTATTTCCTTGCTACATCTCTTCTATCGATTATGTTGAGCTCTCCATGCAGAGAATAGTGGTTCTTGCTCTCTTTTTCCTGAAGATCAATTGTACTTATTGTCTTTTTCTTTTACTCTCTGTGTTCTCTCTCCTCCTTTTTAGCATGTATGCCCCTTTGTCTCCTGTTAAAGATATTGCGTGTGCATAGCCTTCTTTTTTTTTGTCTCTTATTCTTTGATACTTATCAGACTGACCAAACTAAGCCTCTCTTGTGTTTCCAGGCTTTCCTTCCTTCATTCCCTATCTTTTCTTGCAGCTCTCTATTTCTCTTTAATGTGCTGGTGTTTGTTTTGTTTTTTCTCTTACTGTTCATACTATTAATACTTGCTATCTCTTCTAATACAGATAAATAATTTTCAGCTTGCTTTTTCTATTTCTCACGTTCCCTTTTGAACCTTCTGTCTTATCTGCACTCCTTATGATTTCCATCCAGTGTTAGTGTGTGTGTCTGTGTTTGTGACTTCAGCATCCTCTCTATGTCTGCTCATTGCTTTTCTCTTTCTCAGTTTTTCTGTTGTTGTTCTTGTTCTTCTTCTCTGTTTGTTTGTTGGCGTTTCAGTGTTCAGCCTCTCCATGTGCCTTGACTACTCATTTATCGAGTGCTGTTTGTCTAACGCGTCATGTTATGCAGGACTTTTGCATCTGACTCTCTTTTCTTGTGATATCTGTTCACACTTCCTTTAATCTTAAAATATTTATTCTCTTTAAGTTTTTTGTCTTCTTGTGCTAATTTCCTTTTTTTGTCCACTTTGTGATTCTTGTTTTCTCGATGTATGAACATAGTGATTTTTCTCCCAGAATGTTTATCCCAAATGTTTTTTTTTTAAACACTACTCATGAGAAGGAACTAAACGTCACATCTAGTAACATCTGTACCTAAGAACCAGCTGTTCCATTGCAGATTGTTGCACTCACCTTTGTTTTCATGAAACTTGTGTTGCTGGTGCAACTGAGAGAAATTTAAACACGCAAAATACTTTAATGTCTGTCCTGTTAAACATCTGGTCGTCTTCATGTTGCTATATATGTCTGTCTACTGTTTTTAAAGTAACGTCATGTTGCTATATATGTCATTATACATGTGTGTCCTGTTAAAGTTGTCATTTGTGAGGAAAAAAGCCTGAGCATAATTTCTACCCGGATTATTAATTGGGTTCTGTCAATAAATTGAGTGACTCTGTTTTATGTTTTGTCTGAAAATGTCTCTGTTTTTGTTTGTTTTTTTGGTGGAGGTAACTTTCTTGTTAAAGATGTGGATGTTTGCCACGCTGGAGCTCTCTATATATAGTCATCTCAGACTCCAGTTTTTCTAAAACACCACTTGCCGCATCAACTCTCCTCAGTTCTAGCGCCCGCCATTAATCTGTGGAATCTTTGGCACATTTTACTTGGCGTTGCTCATGAAAGCTACAGAAAAAGCAGCTTGAAGTGACATCTATCCAAAGTTAACTTGGACCACATCGGTTGTTCCAGATAGGCAGGTTTCAAGCATTAAACAGGTGGAGGTTGGACTCCCTGGGTGCTCAGACATTCTCTCTTTCTGTAGATGAATTAGCTTCACATGTCCTCGCTGTTTTTTCCTGCTGTCAATCTGAGTTTTTCTTTGCAGAGGCAACAAGCCAGCCAACAGCCCCAAGGGCCAACCCCCTGATGCTGACGGCCACTCCTCTGTAACTGACCTGGCCAACTCTCTCACTGGAGACATGGTGATGGTAAGACAATGTCCCACTTCAAATCCAACCTGCTGTCTATGATACATGACAAATGTAACACATTTGTGTGTTGGTCTAACCTGATTTTTACTGTTTAGGCTGCTAATTTCTAATGAAAGGAAGCAGATTTAAAAAAAAAAAAAAACATTTTCCACCATAGCCCAAGTTAGCTGGTTTCTACTGAAGATTTAAAGAACTCCTATAGAAGCTTAAATAGCTGGCAATATTATTATTAATAATAATTATTGTACAAGCTCAATTTATATGGAACTGAGTGCCCAAAGTCATCCTATAAAAAGTTATGTTGGGCAGTGCACCAAAGTAGCCCATTTAACAGTGTCTGAAAAACAATACTGGTGTAAAGGTAAGCTAGATCAGCCTCCATACACTAATAAGTAGGTTTTTCACTGTTATTTTTGGGCAGGACCCAGGTCTTGAATGGAATTTTTTAAGGTGGACCCTTTTGGTTTTTGCTCTGTTTTAGCGACTTCACTAACACTGGATCCTGTATGCCCAGTAGACAGTTTTCAAGTCATGTTACAGGCTTTTTATAAAAGTTGTAATCTGCAAGCACCATTTGAGAAGGGGATGCATTATCCCCCATCTTTGGTCAGTTCACTGTTCAATCCATTCAATCCACATTTATCTTATATTAGACCAATGTCTGTAGAAAACAGACCCTCATATCATCTTCTGCCTGAAAGAAGCGGTTTTAGCTCCTCCCCCTTTAAGGCCAACCTCCCTTTAAGCTTTTTCTGATTGGCTGTCTGATGCAAACCGAAGATATGAACAACAGACGGGTGAGGCTGCTGCGCTCGCAGTCAGAATTGTGTTGCTGAGATGGTTATATTATATTCTTACTGATATTGTGCAAAGTAAGGAGTAGAAAACATGCTCTGAAAACAAATCCATCCATCTTCATCCATTTATCCAAAGCAAAGAGAGTGGTTATGTGACAAGTTTGGTTCAGCAACATTATGAGCAACCTGATCTTGGCGTGTCAATTCTTGTTTTGTATTGAAGAGCCTCATTAGAGCTGTCACCTGCAAGAATTTTGATGATGAATCAGAAAGCTGATATGAGCTCTACCTTATCGTCTAACATTGTTAATAAAGATGTCCTTGAAGATTAAAGGAGACTTCCAGGTGTCTGTTCTTTTGAAATGAAAAATCAAAATCCTTTAATATTAGGGTGTCCAAATACTTTTGGCCACACATCCATGAGGTATTTCTCAGTCACCCGGTAGGACACGTGTTGCAGTGCTATCGTAAATTAATACGCAGGTTAATCTAAAGCGGGACATGGCAGTGAGGGAGCTGTAATAGAACAACATACCGGCAGTTCCTACAGTGACAATCAAACAAAACAGGCATGCAAGGTGACTCATGCTGTTTGATAAATTAGACTTGGAGTATTTCACACTTTCTCTGCTTGATAGTCCATAATGCCATATTGACATATTGCTGAGCGAGTCTTTGTCACTTTGAAATTGTAGCCCTGGCCTCAAGGAGCAAAATCAACAGCTTCAAATAATGCTCAGAGAGACTTTGCCTGCATAACACGGCTTTTCTTTTTGTCAGAGGTGACGGCTGCACATAGTGGTTTTAAGAAACTGGTGGTTGTTTATCACCGCTCAAAGTTCTCAGAATTCTTTGTTCTAATTTATGTTATTGTTAGAAAGCGAGTGGGAAAGAGAGGAACAAATAAAGGACCGAGGCAAAAGGTGGAGCTGCGGGGGAAAAAAGAAATGATTGTGAAGACAGCTGCAAGTGCAGAATGCCAACCTTGAGCTTTGCTCTCCTGCCTGTTCTCGCCAAGCCTCTCACACAATGCTCCCTCTCTCCTCCTTTTTCTGTTTGTCTCCCGCTCTCTGCTCCCCTCTCTCTGTCCGCTGCTTCTATCAGATAGTGGCCTTTTAGTGCACAGCAATGATAAAGCAGTCAGAGTGGCTGTGAGAGAGAATGGGTGGTCTAAAACTCCCCTATCTCCAATCTGAGCACCTCCTGCCTCTTAAGAACATTAGTAAGGAAATTAAACTCTCTCAGTCTTCTTAATGTCAGAACAATCTCTGCCTCTGAGCAGCTGCTTTAGTACACCGTGATAGAAACGCAGCCCTAAAATCTCCTCCCCTCACAGCTTCTCTCTGTCAAGGTCTGTGTGTGTGTGACACCAAATCTGTGCCCTTGGATTGAGTTTCATGTGAGTGGCTGCTGCTGCTGCTGAATGTGTGAGCATTATAATTATTTGTCTGCTTTTGTTGCCCTGCAGCTGTCTCCAGGTTCGGAGGATGATGATGGGGAAGGGCCCATCAGTGAAAAGCTGGGTCGCATCCAGTTCAGCATAGGCTACAGTTTTCAGAACACGACCCTCACTGTCAAAGTTCTCAGGGGCCAGGACCTCCCGGCCAAGGACTTCTCTGGCACCTCCGACCCTTTTGTTAAAATCTACCTACTGCCTGACAAAAAGCACAAGCTGGAGACCAAGGTCAAGAGGAAGAACCTCAACCCCCACTGGAACGAAACCTTCCTGTTTGAGGGTCGGTATTCACACACTGCATTGTTCTCACTAAATATTTTTCCATCACGTTTTGTCATGTTATCCAAAGATTTTTCCCAATATACTGCCATCTGTGGTTTGGTCGGGACATCACTTCTTTCAGTTTGATAGCCTGAAAGAACAGAAAAAAATATTAATCTGTCATGTAAAATAACCAACAGCATTAACACTTTAAATTGCATGTTTATGTAAAATCATGTTGCTTGTTTGTAAGAAGCTGAGTCAGATAACAAACAAAAGCTAATCAAATATAACCGCCATGGTCCTGGGTCTGTGACCCGGTGTTTATGTCTTTTCTGGTTTAACTAATATTCTTTGATTTAGTTTTATTTATGGTTCAGTTTCATTGCTGTTCCTAGTCATTTGTATTTCTAGTTCTTAGGTTCTTGTTCATGTAATCTGTTCCCCTGATAATAATGTCCCCCAAAAATGGAAAAACAAAGCAGAAAACTGGAGCAAACAAGTTGGAACATGAAGTACGAGTCTGTATACACACTAGGGACTGACTCCTCAATAGGACACAACTGGGGACTGCCCACACAGCTGGAAAGGACAGTAAAGTATAACTAGCTTTCAAATTAAAACAGCAAATATTCAAAAGACGAAAAAAAGTCACGCTAAATGACATAAAAAAAAAGGGGGGACAAAGGCACTAAAACAGAAAGATTTGCTAGGCAAGATGGGGAAACATTGAGGTTGCTATAAACAGTGTGAGGAAATGATAAAATCCAAACAGAAATTAAAACCTAATCAACGCAAGAAACCAAAAACATCTCAAACACATCACAACAACCTGGGACCGTGACATTTTAGGGGGATGGATTCTATAATTAGGGCTTTGGATAGCTGTAAACCAATTTAAATCAATAACTGAACATTTGGAGAGATTTGGTAATTTGCTTTCTTGCTGAGAGTAATGCTAGAAGATTGAGACCACGCTCAAATAACTTAATACTTACGCAGCCAGGAGCTGCTTTGCTTTGCATAAAGAAAGAAAACAGGCACGAAGAGATAAATTCAAAAGCTCAGGTTTAAAATATAAAAACTATTTGCTCCACGAATATGTGTCTTTTTTTTAAATAGTCACGGCGAAGGATTCAAATTGTGCAGTGCCATTACGGAGCTGTGACAAAGAGCTGTCTCTCAACACAAAAAGAGCATTGTGGGAGATGTGTGAAAACACATAACGTGTGAAACTGGAACAACATTTTTTGCATTGATAAAAGCTCCAGCTTAAGAAACTGCGGAAATCATTCTGATTCGAATAATAACAAATGCTCTTGAACACTGCAGAGGTTTTGTAGCAGTCGCGCAGATGGCAGTGAAGTGTCTCATGCCTGTATGATTTGAATTGCTTGTGAAATGGTCAAAACAGCCAAAAATAATGTTCAGAACCTTTTCCAAAATCAGAACAATGGCCTGTGCTCTTGGAAAAATGAATGAGATGGCTGTTTTTTTTTTACTGGAGCCTAATATTACTTCTCAGCCAAAACCATCCCTCTTTGCACTGCTGCAGATTACACTGGCCTTCTTCCCTCTCTGTGGTTTAAGCCCTCACCATTTAGTGTTTTCTCTTTCTGTCTCTGTTTTAGGCTTCCCTTATGAGAAGGTGAGAGAGCGCACTCTCTACCTTCAGGTGTTGGACTATGACCGTTTCAGCAGGAATGACCCCATTGGAGAGGTGTCAGTCCCCCTTAATAAGGTGGAACTTGGCCAGTTAAAGACCTTCTGGAAGGAGCTGAAGCCCTGCAGTGATGGCAGTGTAAGAAAGGGAGGGGTGGCCGTGGGGTCGAGCTGCGACGTGCGGTTTTATTAAAACATGTGTGACAAATTTGTTGGCAGTTTTCAGCATGTGAGCTGGATTGACATATTTTTTATTTTTTGGGGTGAGCAACATGCTCGCCCATGCCTGCCTGGGCACTGCATGGTCTGTGTTTGGCACAAGGAGGTTAGAGCAGAAAGGGCAGTGATATAAGATTACACAACAAGCTAGTGAGTAGCCTGGAGTTTGATACTCCCTGATGAAATCTGATATTAGGCTGGGTGATTCATACTCCGCTGTTTGTTTGCGTGTGTGTGTGCGTGTGTGTGTGTGTGTGTGTGTTCCTCAGGGAAGACGAGGAGACCTGCTGGTTTCTCTCTGCTATAATCCCACCGCCAACACCATCACTGTGAACATCATCAAAGCACGCAATCTCAAAGCCATGGATATCGGGGGCACCTCAGGTATACACCCCTCTTTGTTTGTTTAGGCTCTTTTTCTAAGCGTTTCTGCAGCTGGAAGTCCTTCCTGACTTTGGAAGCTCTGTGCTTCACACAAGGCTCTGTCTCTGTGTTCAAACGCTCACTGACTCGTCTGCTAACAGGACGGTTGCTGGCCACCGTCGATAGCTACAGCAGCAAGGTGACATTACTTCAAGCATCTCTCCGTTGACCTCCCTCTTTCCGTATATCTATGAGGATCTTCAGCCTCCTAGCCACATCTGTGTCAGCTCAGTCTGGTTGCTGCTAGTTTTTAAAGTGTCCTGTCTCGCTGTGAAATGCTCTCTGTGGCATATTTCTTGTACAATTACAGCTTCCCGCAGTAGTAGGACTGGCGGCTGGTAGTACGACAGAATCTCACAGTGCTCCAGAACTGGTAGTGCAGATCCCAGACCCTATTTCCATAAATACTTCCTCATTTGTATGTTTCTTCGCTCAGGGAATAAGTTGACCTTGAGCTCAAACGAGGTATCTGCTTCCCTGCTGCCTTTTCTGACTTTTAACAATTAGGAGGGTAATTGCAAACCTGACCCTAAAAAAAAGAAAAAGAAAAAAAAAATCACCATCCACGCGCATCTTCATTGTCTCGCTCATGTAAACCATCGCACTCTGCTTCCACGCTGCAGATCCCTACGTGAAGGTGTGGCTGATGCACAAGGACAAGCGTGTGGAGAAGAAGAAGACGGTGGTGATGAAGCGCTGTCTGAACCCCATCTTCAATGAGTCCTTCCCCTTTGATGTGCCCGCCCATGTGCTGAGGGAGACCACCATCATCATCACCGTCATGGATAAGGACAGACTCAGCCGCAACGATGTTATTGGCAAGGTAAGGTTTCACAGGTGCCGTCTGTTCACGGCGTGCAAGCCTCCTTGTTACGAAGTCTGAAAATGCAACTGATTAAAAGTACTTTCAGGGAACGAGCAGTCGCTGCTGAGGTAGGTTAGCTTGTCATTGCAGTTTGCCCTGTGACCACGCCAATGACAGAGAGCACACCTAGGAAGCTAATACAGTAATTAATTAATGAATTATACACTCATACATTATTCACCATCAGCAAAACAATCAATAAGGAGAAATCATCCAGGAGCATAATGAGCTTCAGACTTATTATCTGGTGAGGATCGTGTCACCCTGCTGACCGTTTTCCTATTAACGGAAGAGCTGGGCATTTTAGGTAATAATTCACTCTCTGGGTAAACAGATGAGAAGATTGTTACCACTCTCATGTCTGTCCTTTAAAAATGGAGCCACCAGATGGTTTAGTTTAGTTTAGCACACAGACTGAAAACCACGTGCCATTTTGATGTGGATTTACGTGCCAGACTAATTTCATAGCGGAGCTGAGAAAGTAACAGGTTCCAGGCAAAATAAAAAAGAAAAGAAAATTTGCTAATTTGGGCAACAGCAAAATGCATTTTACCATCATCAGTTATGCCGCCTGTGTGAAAACTGAGACACTGTTCCTACTTCATTTCATTAGTTTCCAACTCATTGCAGCTTCCCAGGCTCTCCTCGCATGTGGTGCATGTCAGACGTTGCATGCACAGAGCGGCTCTCTTTGTAAAGAGTTGTAAAGTCGTGACTGAGTGAAGCCGTGAGAAACATTAACCCAAAATGCCATTACTTTAAGATTTATTCCTTCATCAAGCCTCTGCCTCTTTTCTTCCCCTCTCTCAGATCTACCTATCGTGGAAGAGTGGACCAGCGGAAGTGAAGCACTGGAAAGACATGCTCGCTCGGCCGCGCACTAATGTCGCCCAGTGGCACGCTCTCAAGGCCTGATCGCACCATGGCCCCTTCCCGTCGCCTATCCCTCCCTCCTCCTCTCTCTCTCTCTCTCTCTCCCCTCCTCCCACTCCTGTCCTTATGCACAAGACTGACTTGCTGCCAGCCTGCGAAACACGGGTACAATTAGCCATCTGCTCTCTTAAACCTTTAAAGTCCTTTTCTCTTTTCTTTCAAGGATCTCAAATTTTTCTCCCCGACCCGTCTCTTCTGTTCCCTCCTCTCATGCACCCCCGTCTCAATTTCCGTGTCTCACCACTTTGCCAATGGTTCCCCTGTTTCTGACTGTCTGTATGTCCGTCTGTCCGTCCTTATGCACTTTGCCTGTGGAGGTCTGATAATCAGTTCCTTTGCCGATCCCTTAGTTTTGAACTGCACTGCAGCCCCTAACCCATACAAGGTGCCAGTCCCGTGGGATCACAGAGAATCGTCAGTAATGATCTAATCTCATATAATCCTGTTGTATGAATATTCCAGGTATACAATACTATACAGTATGTACTGTATGTACATATACATATGAATATATTAGGTGTATAGATTGGCAGAACCTATACACATGACTAGTATACAGTATGTTACTCATAGGTTGCCTGCTGTTTCCCATCTCTTCCGTCTCTTCATTTGCCGCCTCGTCCTTGTCATCTGTCTCAAGAGTACTATATTCCCCCTCCTTTTCAGTCCTTCCTCCTTTTTACTCAATAGTGGTTTAATGTTCAGCTGAAAGTTGTTGAAAGCAATCAATATATGGTGTGTAATGAAACCAGCTGAGCTCAAGATGGAATTGTTGATACCGCTGTCTCTTCTCTCCTCTTTTTTTCTTCCCTATGTCCCTTTTTTTCTCCCTTCTTTTCCTCCTTTATTGTTCCCAATTTCTCTTCCTCTGGCACAATATTAGCGAATTCCTCCCCCACTCCCCCTTTCTGGACGTCCCTCCCCTCTTCCTCCTCGTCGTCTGTGTGCTGTGGGTGCTGTGCTGTAGCTCCGACAAAAATAGAGATTAAAAATTTAAAA
Source organism: Benitochromis conjunctus (assembly GCA_015052645.1). NCBI lineage: Eukaryota > Metazoa > Chordata > Actinopteri > Cichliformes > Cichlidae > Benitochromis > Benitochromis conjunctus. The sequence goes on from VOQK01026606.1 coordinate 12,971, forward strand.
AATAAACTGAACTTTCCGAAGCTGGGAAAGCAGGGACACGATGAACTTGTGAAACGGAGCGCTCCTGATTTTTTCCGGACAAAAAAGCCCCGACACGGAGAGAGAGAAAAAAGAAGATGAAAACACAAGCAAGTAAACAGATTCTTCCTCCCCCTCAAGATACTATGATGTCATTTTTCACAGCATCACCAACTGAGGAAACGAGTTTAAAATCTTCTTCCAACGTTAAGATGAGAGCAGAGGCAAGAGGCCACGTTTGTGCAGTTTGCGCACGTGCACGTGGGTTTTGCGTGCGCGCACTTCCGTCTGTTTAATGATGCTATGAATTCTTTGTGCTGCCCCGTGCTCTTGTTTTGCGCTGATGATCGGGGGGGGGACGATCTCCGTCGGTTTTGACTGTGCGCTGTGCTGCGGTGATGTGTGCCTGTTGGTGTGCGTTTGTTTTCACAGGAGCCGTTCTGTAGAAATCTTCTCTTTTCTCTTTCTCATGTTGCGCTCTTCTTGCTCTTCTTACTGCCATTGTTTCCCCATCTTCTACTGCCCTGCCTTCTGAACGAGGGCACGGGGAAGTTCTATCTGCACTTTTTGGAAATGTAATAACAATAATAATGATGATGATGATTATAGTCATGGTGAAAAATTAAGGGAGGAGTGTCTGAAAGGGCGAGCAGAAGTTGGGTAGAGGTGACGTCTTCTCTGTGATTTCAGGGCTTGGAGATGTAGGTCATAGAGGATGCAGGGCTCTCATCCTCCTCTTTTTGTTCTTTTTCCTTGATGTACGTGCGTACGTGTGTGTGTATGCACATGTGCGTGTGTGTGTCTGCTACCAGACTCCTTGTGGCAGACTGCTGGTGTCTGAAATGTCAGGCCAGGATGGAGATATTAGGCTTGTCTTCCTGTCACATCGGGCCAGAATAGCAGTGCTATTTCACAAAGCGTCGATCGACAACAAAAGCGTGTTCAGAGCTCTAACCAACAGTCTGTCCTGTAATCCTCACCTAAAAATGCTGAATAATTGTTAGGCATCTAAAAACAGTAATTTCGATGTGCATTTGTCAGATTTCCACGCTGGAAGAAAAATAATAAAACAATAAAACGTTCTTTGGGTTTTTGTTGCACTTCAAAGGAAAAATGAGCAAGCGTGTATCGCAGACAATAGGTGTGATATTAGACAATGGCCTGATCTGCCACTGCGAGATACCGTAGAAGCAGATTAGACATTATCGCTTCGCTGAGTGCTAGAAAGTACCACAGAGTGTACCGCTGCCCTCTTTGCCCGGCACATTCAACACAGCTCGATATTTCTGTAACGTAAATAAAACTGTCATAAAGCAGCAGCAACGGGAAAAGCTGTCAACCATTAAGAGCTACTTAAAAAGAAATCTGCTTTCTTAGTGTGCTCTCTACTACAGCCTGCCTGTTTATTTTATTTTGGGGGGGGGGGGCTTTTTCTGCATTCATGAAGTCTTGACAAGCGAATCATGTCACCTGTTCCTTTCTTTTATTTAAGCGGCTTAGTTTTCTAAATGAAAATCCTCATTTTAGGAAACTCGCAAGTTAAACAGACTTAGCAAGTAAATATAATCAGTTTGTTTCTTCGCTGGGACGTAACCGTTTTCATAATGCAGCGTGTGTAGTTTTGAACTAACTTGGACCCCATCAAAAATGGTGTGGGCCCTGCAGTGGATTTTATTTCCTCGCATCATGCAACAATTTGACAGTATCTTGCATTTCGGTGCGTATTTTCAGTTATGCCAATCTGTTCAACACTTGACAGACATGATGAATTTGCAGTTGTGTAAGCGTGCGTTAAACCTCGTCCAGTAGCTCTCTAAGCTGGTCTTGGGCAGCGCACGGTGTGCTCAGTGTGTTCTGGGCAGTGTGGTTTGTGCGAGCCTCAGTGCTGGCTGCCGCGATGCGCTGATCCAGTCCAGCAACCTTCAGAACAATTGGCCAGCCGTGGAACAGGGCCCACTGTTTTGACAGCCACTGCCTGCAGTGTCACAGCACATTACACTCCCATTAGGTGGTCAGAAAGGAGAAATATCTGCTTCCTTGGACCTGGGGGACTCACGATTTGCAGAGGTATCACTTGCTAAGAATAAAAGAAAACGTGGCGGACTCTCATTAGTTACCATGTTTGTGATGGACAGGGATAGAGCTCGTCGGTGAAAAAATGGAAATCAGTGGGTGATCGCTGCTAAAGCTGAGAAAACCACACATGCAGGTGATGAGTCAACACAGTACCTCTGCTATTTCCTTTTGCCAAGATTCCTCGTTGCTCGAAAAGTGATAAATTGCTATGCTACAGGGGTTTACAAAGCTTAGTCATCAGTGACCCTGTAAACTTGGGGATACGGCTTTATTTTTAGCAACATGAGGCACCGTGTAATGCCTCTGATCCTGACAGGTAGGACTGAAAGCTGAAAGGATACAGGGTCAAGCTTTTAAAACTTACAGCGTTTGAATACAGATTATTTCTTACACGGAAATTCAGCGTGTGACATTTTCTCTTTTCCTCAATTTGTAGGCCAGCAGATAATTAGCCAGAGACACTTTAATACGTTCTTTGAGCACGTGTTTCCGAGCTAACCGGAGACGTGAAAAGCTCGACATGCAGTTTAGTCACTTTGGCTTTACTTTCTCGTTTGTTTGTACTCCCACAGACCGCGCTGCTACATCGGCGAAAATGAAAAGAACTGCCAAACAACAATTTTCCCCATTTAAATCTCTGCTTTTGCTTTTAAGTGGTAACAAAGTGAGCTTTCATCATATCACAAAGCTGTTAATAGACAGAAATGTTTCAGTACAAAAATCTTTCATTTTGATGTGTTATATGAGTTATGCATAAACAGTTCAACTTTTTTTGTAACGCAATTCCCAAATGAGAGACTCACAATGTGTTATGTCCCATAGTGAGTTAATTTGAGTGAGGTTTTAAGTTAGTAAGAGGACAAACATAAAAAAAAAACAGCTTCAAGAGCCTGTCATCAGTTCAAAATCATGTTTACAAGCAATTCCCATAAAGTTGGAAGAAGTCACGACGTACCGAGCTGATAAA
>VOQK01026606.1:22262-33963 GCA_015052645.1 Benitochromis conjunctus
CCAACATGTGTCTCCTCCTCATGTCTCCTCAAACTCTTGGGTTTTTTTTTTCTACCACGCTTCGTTTCAATCCTCCGCTAAGTATAGATTTCCATTCTCGCTGCTCAATTGTTCATTTGCTCTCCCATTCAGCTGGTAATGTGCACACCACCGGGGTCTAATTTCACAGTAATCCATGCTTCCCGATCTATCTGTGATCCTTTGACCATTAGCATCTCTCATTCATCACCCTCCACATTTCTGAAGAACACCTTGTTTTTCTACAGAGCTCTGTGGACCAGAGAATGATTTAGCACAAAACAAAAAAGAGGGCATGCTTATAACTCACCCCAAATCTCTTACCGCCATCATACTTCCTTTTCTTTACCCTCCTCATGCAAAGTGTGAGGAGATGGGTAGCTGTCAGCTCAGCATGCAGAATCACAAAGCAGCCATATTCAAAGTCAAGCACAGACTTAAATCTATGTTTTGGTGGCTTCACTGCTGCCCGTTTGTAGCAAGAGCAGGAGAATAGCCTTAAAGATTGGACCAACTGCACGGAAAAGTAGTGGGATATGTGCATTTGTAGTGGACTATTATTACCTCCCCTTTCCCACACCAGATTTATTACTCAGTATTCCAATGTGTTGCTTGGTTGCTCTGTACATATCTGTGTAGTACTTCTGTTGATGTCCCTGTGTTAGTATAGTAATGGGTTCTTACTGGGCAGCCTCCGCAGACGTCCTCTCCCTCCTGCCCTTGTCTCATTTTCTCAGAAACTTCAAAACATTCCATCTGAATCTGTAGTGAACAACAATTTAAAGCTGATTAGATTCCACATATACTCGGAGTAAAACAGCAGGAGGACTGAACCACAGACGTTTCCACGGCGAGCCATGATAATAACCAAGACGCCTTGTTTTATGTCCCTCTGAGAACTACACACCCACAGCTTGCAGCACTCTCAGTGTAAACGACCTTCACACGCCCCTTTGCGCCTCCTAATCCACCTCCATGCTGACCTCACCCAGTTTTGAGAGGTCAATGGGTTGTCTCTGTTTGTGAGGAGCCTCTGACCTCCTGAGGGTGGAGTAGAGGAGAAGGTGGGAGAGCCCTGGGAGGCAGCAGAAAGGCGTGTGCACGTGGTCACATCCTGGGTCAGGAGGGAAGGAAGCCAGGGCGTCTCAAGGTCAAGCCCAGTAGCACTTTGGTTTTGCGTTCCATGTTTTTTTTAGCCTCTCCTGTTTTTTGGCCGAGCGGACTGTGATCTTACTGGTTGATTTTCTCGTTCTCCTCCACCCATCAGTGTTATAAAGTGTGTTGGGTGGATGGAGCCTTGGAGCTGAGCTCTGATTTTGTTCCATATTAAAGAATCATTTTTACTACACCTGTGTCCAGAGATTCATTGGTCTTCTTTATTGCCTTCCATTTTACAAGGTACGTTCAAGAGTTGAGCTCCCGCTGTAGCCGATCACTTAACCTGCAACAACTTTTGAGTTTCTCTTCATTCAGAATGGAGCCCCTTTAGTGCAGAGAGAAATCTCAACAACTCTTCAATAGATTGCAGATATTCCTGGTTCACAGAGGACGAGTCCTACAGAGCTGGATGAACTCGTTCACCTATTTGTCTTAAAGTGACATTGAATACTTGAAATTTGCTACGAAACTGAGTAATAACAGCCCCATTAGCTTTATTTTTATTTTTTGTGTCATTATTTTATACAAATGTATTATTATTATTTTAATTTGTTGAAAATACAGTGTTGTGCAAAATTCTTGATCCACCCATAATTTCTTTATATTTAGTTCAGAAATTGGGAAATGGGTGCAACGATATTACTGAAACACGTGTAAACATAAATGGAAATACAGTATATAAGTTAAAAACAGAGTTAGTACAATTCTAATAAGCTTGGAAGTCAATATTTGGTATGACTGTGTCTTTAAGCAGTCTTCAGGAATAGTTCTCCAGGCTTCGTGAAGGACATTCAAAGCTCTTCTTTCGATGTTGGCTGCCTTTCATTCCATTCTCTGTCAAGATGATCCCACGCTCCTTCTTTAATGTTCAATAACGTTGAGGTCTGGTCTTAGGTGAGGCCTATCCATGACTAAGAGTGCTCCACTGTGCGTTTTTCTATCCATGTATGCTTTTACTGCATTGGTATGTGCTTGGAGTCATTGTCATGCTGAAAAATGAAATGCAATTTTCAATTAGGTGCTTTCCAGATAATATCACAACACTTTTGGATGAAATACAGACCCAAACCATGACACAGCCTCCATTGTGTTTCACAGATGTCTGGAAAACACTCACTGCTGTACGGCTCTCCTGACCTCCTGCTGTATATATTGTTGACAAATTGCACGAAAACCTCAAGCTTGTTTTTATGTTTTTTTTTATTTTCATTGACTTTTCTCTCTATTTCCCTTCCTTAAGAATGCCTTCTAGTCAGCCAGCCTTACAATGAGACTATTTCTAAAATAGTCAGCAAAGAGTAGCTGGATCAATTGAATCCTGTCACAGGACTTTACTGGATCTTCTGTTTTTAAGGACATGACTTTCAGATACTGTTCATTTGCTGTGGATGATTTTTGGAACCGAAATATAAAAGAATTGGCTCAAAACTCATACTGCTTAAGCTCTACCTTAATACGGATTAATATGTGTTAGCATGCTAATGTGGAAAACTGAAAGTGGAAATGATAAACATCCATCCATTTATTTTCTTCTGCTCATCCAATTTAGGGGCATTTTATAACTCCACACAGGCAGGTCCCAGATAACCGACTCAAACTCACAACCTTCTTGTTGTGAGGCAACAGTTCTAACCACTGCATTCCTGTGGTGCCATGTCGACGTCCCAGTTACAGATCAATGAAATAATTTTTTTTTAAAAAGCCTCCTGTTGCTTGTTGGACCTACAAATTTAATCATTATGACAAATCCTAAACCAAAGAACATTTCCTGTATATTTTTACATGTTTGTCTACTTTTGCGTAGACTAATTAACTGACATTACTGATCTATGACACTCAGGGTGTGTTTGGAGTCCTTAGTCTTAATTGAATTTTATGTCATTTTTACTGTTGCTTACAATTACAGTCACCGCAGGGAGCATGTAGGATGGCTGTAGACTCCTGGCTTTGTACACACTTTGATTTGTAGCTTCCTTGTAGCAGACTAGCCTGATAAATATCTGCTACTGCTAATAGCTTGCTTGCTAACACTAGCATCACTTAACTGCTGATGCCTGACTGGTCCCACCACTTTTTAACCAACATGGTGACCAATTGACCATACTCATACTCATAAAGTATGCATACTTTGAAGTGTAAACATATGTCCATCCATTCTCTTCCTCTTATCCTATTCCTATAGCCTAATATTTTGGGGTTTTAATCTTTGATGATGTAAATTCATACCTAAACTCTTGGCTGAACCCCCTCCCCACTCCCCCCATTACCTGACATTTCTGAAAATGCTTTCTGAATGATTTTTTAAGTGCATCCACAGAAGAAGAACTTAACCAAGTTACCCTTTTCATTAATGCACCATAGTTTGTTTGTTTTTTTAAAGACCTATTTAGCCGTAAAGGCATTACTGAAGTTAGGTGCTGATGTTAAACAATAAGAACTGCTCCACAGCCCAAGTTACAGCTCTTATAAAAAATGCTGAAGTAAAAAACTGTTTCCGTTATGAAATGTCAAAACGAGTCCCAGAATGCTGGAAACAAATTCTGGTCTAATATGTCATTGTAGGTATTAACATTAACAAGTAAGGGAAAAAAAAAAGGGAAAAAAGCCACACAACAAAAGGGGAAATTTGTGTCTACACCTACACCTTATCCCATATGGTGTGTATTTGTGTGCTGAATTTAAATCGGGAGAACGTGCAGTCAGTGTAATTAAACTATATTATATATAATTAGAAGTTAAAATGACACTATTTCAATTTAACACGTAGCTGAACGCCATTTGCTCAGAGAAGAAGCAATTTAAAAGGGTTGTTTTTGCCTTCAAGAGCAATTAAAAATGTATAGTGGAACGCTTGTGCAACGCAGTATTAAGCATGAAGGTAAATGAACCACACAGCAACATGCTGCAGTCTGAAGGAAGTTGTTGTTTTTTTTTAATCCCTTTTCAGTGATGATAAAAAGATTATTCATCAGTTAGGTGCTTCATTGTTCATACAGCTCATTTCACTTCTGATATCCCGTCCAACAGCTCTGTGTTTCATATCCAGTCTATCACACATGATTCAAAGCATTCAAAGGAATTTCCCGCAGCATAAACATGATACTAAAAATATGTTTTCCCTCCAGTAAATCTGTTTCTCCTCAAGTTGCAAAATAGCCTTGTCTTGTGCATGTCAGGAAATCTTGTTTTGACTTTAAATGTCTTATTTTATGCCTGAGTCCTCCTCATCTCATCTCATCACGGTCTTGTCTCTTTGCATGCACCAAAGCTGGCTGAAACTCAAAATGGAAAAAAGATGACAATGCAATTTAGTCCAAACGGTGCGTGCCAGATTTGCCTATTAAGTACAGAAGTTGAAAAGGAAGCAGGAATATAAGATAAGACTCAGAACAGTGAGGCAGTGAAGCAGAAAGAGCACCTCTGGGACCCGTCGCACAAAGAAGGGTCTTAGCGCCTGAGCTGGCTCTTTATGTCTCTAAACATTAATTCTGTGCTATTCTATGGCAGACATAGAAACAGGTTATTGAACTGACAGAGAAACCGCCGAGATTCTCCTCCTGGAGCAGCGTAGTATCAGGAGCGGAGCTGGCCAGAAAACAGACAAGCACGGAGCCAGCCGAGCCCCTGCTGACAGAGGCCGAGGTTTCGTCCCTCCCTGAACTACAACAGACGGCTGCAGGCAAGCCAAGCACATCATCTCGACGGGAGACACTTGCTTGCATCACCTTCATCTATTTTTAGAACAACTGCATCCACCTTTTTTTTTTTTTTGTCTTTATACTCCCTCCTGCATTTCAAGTATTATCTCAAGTGCAAACTGTTGCAGAAGGTGCAGGATTTGTCCTTACTGCCAGCGCTGTCAGCTTAATCAAGATACCTTTATCACAGAGCAGTCATGTTATATGCGAGTTATGGAGATGGACGGCAGACATAAACTGGTGTATTACAGAGATAATAAATCAGGGTAGAGGTGAGAGTCTCCTGTGAGAGTTGAAAGCTGAGAGTGAAGCAGGTTCTTCCTCTGATCAGTTTCTCCTCTCTGTCTCTCAGGCTGAAGTTGTTTGACTATAAGTGAAATCATCTGGTTTTTGTCTTTGACTGGAATAAAAATAGGCGTGTGGTCTATTCCTGCTGTATGTGAATTTATAATTGGAGATGCCAATAATGTGCACATTGTGTTTAAGAGAATAGAAGCAGGAAATGAGACTGTCAGTTTCAATGAAGCAGGCGTTTCCCAGTAGTTATTTTTTTGGAGACCATAATGAACGGTTCCAGGCTTGGAACGACAGCATGTCAAGCAAGAAAGGCTGTGGAACGGCAATACAAGCAACAGCTTGGTAAAGACAGGCTCCGCCGCCTGCCAGTGTTGGCCAGATGGAAGGAAGAAAAGGAGCAAGTAGTGATGTGGCAGAGGTGAGGAAACAGTGTGAGACCAAGGAAATGAGACGAAAAGAGAAGGAATAGGAGGTGAGAATTAAAGGAAAAAGGTGGAAATGGTGTGACTGTTATGCACTGTTAGATTTAGTGATTTTAAAGGGCAAGCAGCTTGTCACGAAAAAAAAAACAACAGATTTCACAGGCTTCTCAATTTCTGAATACCACGCAGTAATGAAACACTAAAGCAAATAATACCATTTGAAGTGCTCATACTGTGTTTTGCAAGAGCATGTGGGATCTGTAATACAAAGGAGGTGTTGTGTGAAATTCCTGGGGTAAAAATTCATGCAGTTTCACCCTTTTTGATTTAACAGGAATGTCACCCAGATCGTGTTTTAATTAGGAATAATATACATCCATGTCTGCAGCCATAAAGAAATACTTTGATGTCCAGCCTGGATTGTATTCCGGTTGTCCTAAAAAAACACCAGGGGGTGAAGATCCCCAGCGTTAAATTAAGATGCTCATGGAGATGTATGTGGGCAGATGTGTAGATGGTGTTCAGACATTTTAGGCAGCTAACGGCAGCGGATGATAACTCCCTGTCTCGGATGGACATTTTTATCAAGATGTCATGCAGATTTCAAGCCATCCATCATTTTTATATAACCTTAGACTAAAGACAGAGCCACAGTGGCATCACCATGCCATCCAGTGGACGCACGGAGTAACTGTGCCGGCTGGAGGCGATATTTGGTTCTGTGAATCTGAAATTTCAAGGTGAGTTTTTCACCTTATAAAATCTGAATGTTTACAATATATGACACTCTCTATTCTTAAAACACATTCATCTTTGGGTAAAATAAATATTCTATAATATTTTTAACATTACTGAGTTAAAGGTTAAAGTGACGGCGTGAGTGGTAGCCTGAATGTGCAACAGCTGGGTCAAAGGGTGGGTACACAAACAGACCGTGGAGTAATAATGTTGAAAAACTGAAATTATATACATATTGCACCCGCTCATTTGTGTTTAAGACTAAATTAAACACACTAATAGGATGAGAAATTAGTTTTGCCAGTCAGCTGTAACACCTGAACGCCACCTGCTGCTGCCGAGAATGTGTGAAAACTGGTTAGTATGCAATCAGAGAAGTTTAAATATAAAGCAAATGGTGCTGATGAATGACTGAGACATCCAGACTCTGTCACAGCAACGGGGCTGTCTGATGAATACAAAAGAAAGCCACAGGAGCCACTCTAGTATGACTAGCTATTGTGCAGAACATATTACTGCAAAAACATTGCATTTTATGAATAGCTGTGAAAAAGAAAGAAACCTCTTTCAGTTCAAAGGTTCTCTGTATAAACACGAACGATGTCACCCCTAACATGTCTTAAAATGAGGTATGTATATAATGTCAGATAAACAACAACACCTGACATATTACACCGTGCCGACGTGCAGAAGCGATGTGTGCAAAACTAAGTGGAGCCTTACTGCTTCTATAGGAATTGAGAGGGTAAGCAGCAGCCAGGTGCTGATAATCAAACACACTTGATTAAGTGATCATAAGCAAGTGTGAGCCCCTCCATAAAAGCAGGAGTATTAGCAATTTGTTGGCCTGCCGCATTCAGGCGTGTGTTATTGCAATGTCAAGGAGGAAAGGTGTCTGTGCTGTCTTAGAACAGCAATTTCTGCTGCCCATATGGGAAGGGTCATAAGGCCAAACAATACGACGTCCATCTTTCTACAGTTATAAAGATTACTCACAAGTGGAAAACATTCAAGACTGTTGGCAATCTTCCCAGGAGTGGACCTCCCAGCAAATTCACCCCATGGTCAGTTAGCATACTAAATTTTAAAGCTCATGCTGGTACAGTTTGGAAACGGGAAAAATAAACTTGAACAAGTATTGCTTGTTTGCAAATGTTGCCAGAAGATGGGACTCTCTAAAAGGAGCATGGCAGCACAGCGTAGGTCTGCAAAGCTGCGTGTGAACAAACTACAAGCTTTCTGGAACAATGTTATTTGGAAATCTGAGACCAAAGTGGAAATGTTTGGCCATAATGGTAAATGGACTGGTTCTTGTATGGCACTGTACTTTTCTACTCTACTCACTCAAACTGCTTTACACAACTCGCCTCATTCACACAACCATTTAAAAAAAAATATTTATGTGCTTTCTATCCAGCATTCACACATTCACACCCTGCTGAATGCATCATGTGACTGTGATGGGGAACTTGGGGTTCAGTATCTTGTCTGAGGATACTTTGGCATGAAGACTGAAGCAGCCAGGGATCACACCACCCCTAACAGTTGTGCAGGGGTGATGATCCACCATGAACTCCTCTCTATACCGAAGTATTCTAAAGTTAAGTCTTTCTGTCTAAAAGATAATGCCTAATCCAAGTGATACAGGACAATGAGCCCAAGCACAGCAGCCCATCTACAACACAATGAATGAAAAAGGAACAGATGTTACAATGGCCATGCTATTACATCATGGTGTGTATGTAATATTTCACGTTACTTCTGTATTTTTGGGTGCGTGTGCGTGCACTGTGTTATGTGCTGTTCATCTGATTTGTGTATTAAAATCACTTTAGAACCTGATAAAGACTTTTTTCTTTTTTCTTTTTACTGTATGTTGTGATACTTCAAACCCTGGACCTGAAAGAGGGGGTACTTTCCTTGACACATGTTAAAGGAAAAAAAGGAGGACAATATTCCCAGCTGAAACATTAAAGACATGAATTGGAGCAGACTGTTTCACTTTTCGCCTGCAGTGCTCTGCCCTTATGCTGAATCTCCTAGCAACAGAGACCTGTTTACCTACAAAACCTGCAGAAGACGGAGAGGTGAACAAACAACCTGGAGTTGCAGGTATGTCCTGGGACTAAGTGGCAGATTTCAGTGGGGTTTTTTTGTTTTGTTTCTGGGATAATTTATATTCAGGGTGAATGAAAATGACTGGGAGGAGAGGAGCTCTCTCCACTCACACAGCAGTAGACAAAGGCAGCACTTGTTGCATTATTTCCTTCTGACTCTGTTCTCATTTATTCAGCAAGCTCCAAGTTTGATTGGATGCTGCTAAAGCTAAAAACTAAGATGTAACTCTTGCTTTTATTTGTGGTTACAGCAGTGTCCGCAGACCCACAGGATTTTTTTGTCGTCCATCACTGTTGTCAGTGACGGTTTCCATTACAGTAGTCACAGATGACTGAACAGGGGAGGATTGTCATACCGGCTACTGGAGCAATTGTCAGGAAGGGACAACTGACCAACAACACAGTCAAACTCCACAATACTACTTACACAGCATCTTATGGTGAGGGTGTTGAGTGAGACTCTCTAGACTTTCAGCATAAATCACACAGATTTGCATTGAAATTTGGGTTCTGACAGACGATTTTGATATATCTGTCTTAGACTCAGACAGGATGAGATTCACTTCTTATCTCGGGCGTCCCAGTGAGACAGGCTTTACATCAAACCGCAGACCAGCTATATATTACAGGCCTAGTTTGGACCACATTGACAACCCTCAGTTTGGGTAAGTGTCAGGACACTTTTTTTCCCCGCCCTCTGTTCATTTTTTATAATGGCTGTTTTGGCTCATCATTTTTTAATCTTCTGTAATTAGAGCTCTGCACAGGTTGAAAGCAGATGCTTTTATTTCAGAGTCATGGTATTGTGCGGCTTCTGTCACTGCGGTGGCTTATCGGGATGCTCGACTGTAACCGATCCGCTGACAATGTTATTAATAAGACCTGTGCTTCTCCTTCAGTGACGAGCAAAATTCTCTGGCAGCCGGTTTGGGGGGGGTGTCTCTCTATAGAGCTAATATTTGTCCAACTGACAGGTGCAGAAAAGCTAACAGAAGAATCTGAGAAATGTCAATCGAGCTGCACATCTCTGTGAAATCTAATCAGCCAGAATGATTACAGGCACGTTTGTGGATTTGGATAAATGCTTGCAGATGTCTTTCTCCAAAGCCTCTGCTTCCACACTTACAGAGACTTTTTCATATTTTACCATATAAATCAGGAAAAGCACAAGTAGAATGGGGTCGCTAACACTGAGCATTTAAATTGATTTATTTTTGGCTGTAATGAATGAAAATGCTAAAAATTAAGTGTAAACAGAAGAGGGCTTTGGTAGTGGTGCTCAAGATAATGTACACTCCTTGTTGTGCTTATTGTTCACCCACTTATGTTATAGTCACCGATCTTTATTAAATCAGTATTATTAGCTCTATAAGCTCAGTGGATGAAACGCCATTCACCTCCTCCAGAGTGGAGGCGGGATATTGTTTGTTGTTTATCATAATTTCTTTTAACACTGCCCTAAGTGCAGCTGGTCTTACCAGGATTGATCTTAAAAACACTAAATACAGAATTTAAAAACAAATTACAAATCGAAACGTGAAAGTAATAAAAAGATGCATGAAACCAGACCTATGCACTTGGGTTATACAGGCAAATATGAAAGTATGTGAAATCTCTGACAGAGAGGTTCAAAGGATGTAAACAAAGGAATTGAGGAAGTAGGTGCTTCATTGTAATTTAGATTCCCTGGTGTGATGAAAGTAAAAAAATAAATAAATGCCATACTGTCAAGAATAAAGCGTGTTTGTCTGAAGTGTTACCTCAGACTCGGCTCTGCTTTTGTTTTTCAGACCCGTGTTATCTGACAGCTTTGTCTCTCAAACTAAACGACACTACCAGCCTCCCATCCGCTCTGGATGTTCTGGGTCTTCAACAAACCTCGTTAACAAACTCAGAGACAGCGGCTTCCATCAGCTGAGGATTCAGCCCAAAACCACATCAGGCGAGGAGAAGGTACGCTCGGTTTGACAGCTCTTAAACACACCACTTCAAGATGATGGAAAGTGTAATATTATGTTATATACATAAAACATCTGTCACTGCATGAATGTTTCCTCAGACAGAATACCGAAGTTTATTTGTGCCTCACCGTCTGACGCCAGCAGGTAATTTAGAGGCTAGAACGGAGAATTTTACATGAGCTCGAGCTGTTAATTTATAATTACAAATAATGGAAAACTTTAATAAAATGCCACAGTTTTAAGTTAACATTGTTTCTCCAGGTTCACAGAACCATGTGACGGTAGGTCCTAAAGGAGGGAGTGGTTTCACTAAGGCAGCAGAGCTTCAGGTTAACACCAGCTTGATGGTGAGTGCTTTTTAAAGATTTTGGAAGCTATTCTTAGCTTAGCTTTTTATATTCTTCAATTTGTTAATAACTTCTTATTAAGAAATCCAAGTGAAAATGCTGCCTCTGTATCCAAAACCTGACTTTACATCATGGTTACAAAGGGATTATCTTTGTTTTAAACTACATGCTATACCAAAAAGTTGGGATGCTGTGCAAAATGTAATAAAAACAGAATAGAAATGATAAAAAGCTTAAACTCACTGGCCACTTCATTAGTTGCATCTTACTAGTACAGCAATGGACCCCTTCTGGCCTCAGAGCGGCCTTAGTTCTTCATGGCGTGCATTCTCCTGATGGATGTACCTGTGAATAGAGGCCTCAGTTTCCTGTTCTTGGCTTGATAGTAGTAGAACCCAGTGCGCTCTTATCTCATCATCAGGGTATGTAGAAGATGAACATGTTGTGGATTCTTATCTCCATACCTTAGTTGTAATGAGTGGTTGTTAGAGTTACTGTTGTCCACCTTTTATCTCAGAGCAGTTTGGCCATTCTCACAGGATATTTTTTTAGGCCATTCTCTATGAACTCTAAAGATGGTTGTGAGGTGGGAAAATCACAGCAAATCTGTGGTTTCTGAAATATTCAGACCAGACTATCTGGCACAAAAAAACATGCAACATTCAAAGTCGCTTATACGAAAGAGGATTATGGCCACCGGGAAAAATAAAAGTAGGCACGTCTATTTTTTTTCTTCCTTTTCCAGAATTCTGAGAAAAAAGTCTGAATTTTGACTTTTTTCTCAGAATCTCACTTTTTTCTCAGAATTCTGACTTTTTTCACAGAATCTCACTTTTTTCTCAGAATTTTGACTTTTTTCTCAGAATTTTGACTTTAATCTCAGAATTCTGGAAAAGAAAAAAAAAGACATGCCCACTTTTTTTTCTTTTCCGTGGCCCTAATCCT